>VDFB02128903.1:0-171376 GCA_007258455.2 Sequoia sempervirens
CTCTCTATAAATAATGGTTAGATGCCCTTTTTCATAAGGTTGGACGTTCTAAGATTGTACTTTCATTTTCCAGTTTTAGTAATACAGTCATATTGCTGGAATGTTGTAATCATGTTTTCAATAAATAATATGATATTCTGATTTGTTGCAACTGAGTTAGCTTAAGACTCACTCAAGGGGGACCACTTGGTGATAATTCCACCCATTTAGTTTAAAAGTTATTTTCTATTTAGTAACTAGTTTCAATTTCAACAGTTGTCTGTTCCTATAGCCACTAGAATTATGTTATGTGACTATTAATGTAGCCAAGGTAGACATAGTAGTTTCCTATCTGTTTGTTGAGATTTTCATTTCTATCTTTCATTTATAGTACAATTGTTAATGCCTAGTGTAGTTGTTGATTCATGCTTAGTGCTTAAGTTGATTTCTTTCCGGCATTTTATTTCCAGTATTGTTTCTTTCCTAGTTTATGGATGACTACACTAGAGTCCTAGTGCACATATAGTGCTAACCCATTTCAAGTTTACATCCTTGGGTTGACAATGAAATGGACCTTCATGATGAGTAAGATATCTACTTAGTGCAGATGTCCAATACCTAAGTCACAGCTCTAGAGGTTAGTTATTGAACCATTAGAGGAGGCCAACACCAAGTATGTCGAAAAAAATTTAGAGGGTTGCTTATTTAAATTATATATGTAAAGACCCAATTAATTCTAACCCAAAACACCATTGTATTTTTTTTGTGTTCAAGTATTCATTCACAAGTATACTTGGGAACTTCTATCCATATAGGATAGGTATATCATTTGTTCATATGGAACAAGAATTCACTTCATCTATTCATATGGAATAGGAATACATCTATTCATATAATTGGAATAGGCATCCACCTAAACGAGGCATGCATCTATCATATGATAGTTATATGCTTTGGCTAGAGTCTTGGACTCATCGGGATCATCCAAATCCTAAGTCACTTCCCTGATGACCATACTTTCTACTGAAAGCATACCAAGGTTGTCGTTTTTAGGGGTATGTAAATTGTAATCTTAAGCTTGAAACCTGCCTCAAGATTTGGCTTAAGGCCTCGGGGACTCAAGTAATTCATACGAGATTCTTTCGAGTATATTTTGTATATATTTATTTCTTTGAAATGTTTGGGTGATCTCTCTTGCCCTAAACCCTATTCCTAAACACCCGAGTATTGGGAGCATCCTTTGTTTCCCAGACTGCCTACATACCCTGCTTCCAAATGGGATCAAGGTGTAAAATATGTAGTTTTATTTTCTAGACTATGTTTTATGTTAACTATTATAAAACGATGGGTATGCAACCCTTTATAGGGTTGTCATTCCCCCAGACAGTTCCTCTACGGTTGATTTGACTATTGTTTGTTTACCTAACAACATTCATCTAACCTATTTCCTATTAATATTCATCACCTTTGACCCGTTTGAACAATATATCTTCAAAACCGAGTTACATTGCACCATAGCAAATTCCTACTTTGGGTTTTTCTAGGTTATCACTAGCATATTTGATTCATTTCATTATTATCTTATTAGGATATCGTTCCAAAGTGGATTTCCCTCCCTTTGGATTTAATCAACCAATGTTCCTTATTTCTCCCAACCAATGTTCCTTATTTCTCCCTAGCGATTTAGAGGGACGATGCCACAAATGTTGTTATTGTAGCTGTGTTAGGCTATAGATACAGTAGCTCAAGCATGACGGTTTTACCCATAAATGTGAGCTAGAGGCACCGTTAATATCGAACGTTGTTGGTTTTTTTTCCTTCTTTGATTAGTTTTCAAATATATATATAAAATACTTAAATCTTAATAAGGGAAATAAAGCTCATAAGGCATGGTAACTTTTAACAATATCCATTAAGAAATTAAAACCCATGATGATTAAATAAATCAACGAGCATTGGTCAAGAATTTACAATAAGTTCCATAGAAAATAAAAGAATTATTTAACCATTCATTCAGTAACTAAACCATATCCACTCATAAAAGAAATCCCATGTAACATAACTAAGTGATGTACTTAAATTAAATACATGCATTATTTTGGGGAATTTCATAACATTTATTGTTCCATACCTCCCTTTCCAAATTTATGCAAGAATCCCTAGAGTTAAATATCTTCAAGCATTGTTGTGAGGCTTATCATCCTGTCTTTTCAAAATCATATTTTGATTGTCTAGATAGTTTATGTAGCATTGGGAAATGAAAATTACAATGACTATGTAATAAAATATTTATCCAACACTTAACTAGGACTATTCGATGAAGTTCCTACTTTGTCTATCTTTTATAGAAGATTACTTCTAGGTAAGAAGAGGCTTCACATTCTCTATTTTTGCAATTGAAGAGCCTAGACCAAATATGTGTTAATAGAAGATTTGCTAGGATAAAAAAAAGAGATTTGTATGCCGATCAAAGATCAATATTAATTAATTAATTTATTTTATTTTATTTTATAAGTTCTAGGGTTTGATTAACTATAGTCAAGAGAATTTTATCGATATTATTACATGGTATTGGATTAATGATATTTTTATATTAATTATATTGAAAATTTCCAAGCCTAACTACACTAAATAACAATTACATATTTCTAAATATTATAAATAAAAGAAACTATCTTCACATAAATATTTAAACTTATAAATATTCACCAAAAAAAGAGTATATGAAAAGTTCATCTTAAAAAATTAAAATATTAACTAACCTTCTTTTCTAACTATCTTCACATAAATATTTAAACTTATAAATATTCACCTAAAAAGGAATATTTGAAAATTTCATCTTAAAAAGTTAAAATATTAACTAACCTTCTTTTCTTTATTAGAATTAACATGTACTCTTTCTTTTTTTAGGAAAGTTTCATGAGATGTTACTTTACTCCCAAGTATTTTAGGCTTTAAAGAAGAATATGCATTTTATTTGCCTAAACTTTAGGAAATCATGGGGAGATGATTTTAACTTGAAGATTCATTACTCACCACTCTAAATAGGATGCCCATTCTATAACATAAGAAATCTTTATATAAGGATGTACGTATGAATCGAGATAGCCATATCAACATGCCTAATATTAAGGAGAGGTAAAAGAAGTGAAGGGCTAAAAACCTATTTACAGTCCTAAAGTAATGGTTGCATGTGTTCGCAAAATAAAGAAAATGACAAGAATAATTTTTCTTCTTAAAATACCAATTTGGTGATAGATATTGGCTTCTAGAAAGCAAAAAAATATAAATGTCTATATTTTGAACAGAAATCATAGACTCCTACTATATTTAAAACCAATCAATTAAGTCTCTCCAAAATAATGTATATATCCAAATATTATAAATTATTGACATTAACATATATTAACTTAGTTGCATTAAGATAATCTTTTAAATCTCATAAATATGATAATAAGTAAATTCCTAATTACGAATTTCTACTTACAACGTTGCGATAACTTAATTGTACTCCAATTCCAAGAACAATTTCACTCTCCCTATTATTACTTGATGGCTTACTGTAAAAAGAAAAAAATAGAGGAAAGAGGAGTAACATGTGCCTAACTCTACTCTTAAAAAGAAAATTTATGTGAAACTGAGATGGAAGGAGATAAATAAATTCTCAAAGGATTTGAAGGAAGCAATGAATGTTTCTGATTTCGAATCCTTTCCTGAATCAATTATGTAAGGCATTTGTTTCTCAGATGTACGATTTAAACCTCTAATTTGATATGTTGGCTTATGCTTATCAAGAATTCGAGTGAGATAACAATTAGTGGACTAGAACAAAGCTACTGGTTTTTATGTATGAACCAACCTAGAACTTGCAGATTTAAGTTTAAAAACATTGTTTCATCTACATAAACATTAATTGTTATGGTTTCTCCCTCTATAATGTTGCATTCTCACGATTTGCATGGTTACTAGCAATTATGCCACAATATTAAATGTTGCTTAAATTCAGTTACTGCGTGCATTATGGTAAGAATTAATATATGACCACTTTTCCTTTGGAAGAAAACGATGACCTGATCCATGAAAGAGATTCCAGGAAACCACCACAAGCATCGAAATTTCCTTTAAATTGATCCTATTGCACCGTGATTATTTACTATTATTGCATAATTTCAATTATTCATATACCAAAAGTTAGTAATCTATCAACTACATATATGTGAAGAAGAAACATTTAGAAATAAACTAGGTTCTAAAGGTACATAAAATACATACCAGTATGGTCGTGTTTGCAGTCTGTAGGCGTCAAGATCTTGTCTAGGATGCAACATTGACGATGAGATTGATGTGCTTTGCTTGAAGTTTCTTTAGATACCAATCTTACTAATTATGCATGGCAAGAATGATAGATTGAAGGTAGAGCATAAACCAATAACCACATAACTCGCTATTGGAGCACGTTTTCAACACAATTTCGTCCATTAGATTTATAGATAAAATTGCCTTAATTTCATTCCAAACTACAATCATAGTTAGCTTCAAAATTTATTATGGCAGTTGAATCACAATCCATGTGAATAATATGGAGTGAATGAATTTGGCATTGGGTGGCTGGTGGACAACGCATGGTAGTTTGGTTGATGGTTTTGTCATATTTTACAATTAATAATAAATGCATCAATCTAACTGGCGGATATTTTGGAGACGTGGTGAGTATAAGCATTAATTTTTGAGAATGCATGTGCCTCGAAGCTTAATAACATGTGAAATATGACATTTATTATTTATGATTTGACTCCCTTTTAGAACAAGTGTTTCATTCATATAGATAATTAAATTAGCATGATAGTTAACCAACATAGTAGAGAGAGAGGTTGTGACATCCTCCCCACTTAATTGTGCATCGTCTCAATGCACCTATTGATAAGTTTATAAGAGTAAGGAGATAGTGTCTAAAAGAATTTTAAAATAAGAAAGAAATATAGTATATAAGCAGTGCTTAAAACAAGAAAGGAAATGATTGTTGTAAATTGATTGTATCTTTCCAAGTAGCATTGTCTTCATCATATTAATCCCATTGTACCTTGCTTTGGTCAACCACCCTACTCTGCAATTGATACTGGCCCCTCTCCAAGATTTTGTATGGATCTATCATTATCTTTCTAAGCTCTTGGACTTGTAAAGCATTCCAATTCAAAACATGTTTCTCATTAGTCACATACTTCTTAAGAAGCAATATATGGAAAACATCATGGATATGACTCAGTTGGGGAGGTAGGGCCAATTTGTAGGCAACAGGGTTTATCTTTTCTAGGATTTCAAAAGGTCCCACATAATGGGGTACCAACTTTTCCTTCTTACCAAAACTTATAGATCTTTTATATGGCTTGACCCTTAAGAAGACTTTTTCTCCCATTGCAAATTCCCTCTTTGTTTTGTTCTTATCTGCATAACTCTTTTTCCTATATGTTGCTTCCTTTAACCTCTGTCTAATTGACTTGACTTGATTTTTTATTTCCTTCAACATATCTAGTCCAATTGTCACTCTATCCTCAAGATTATCCCAACTAAAAGGTGTTTGAAAAGCTCTCCCATAAAGTGACTCAAATGGAGACATCCCTAGGAGGCTTGAAAAGAGTTGTTCTACGCAAACTCAACTACTGGAAGATATTCTTCCCACTTATATTGTTGGTCCATACAGTACATTAGTAGAAGGTCTTCCACAATCTAATTTCTCCTTTCAGTTTGGCCATCTATCTCAGGGTGATATGTTGTACGAGTGCTAACTGAAGATTTTTCCAAAACTTTGATGTGAACCTAGAATTCCTATTAGATATGGTATTTTCTGGAACTCCATGTAATCTAAATATTTCCTTCACAAAATGTTTAGCCAAAGTTAGAGCATCATCTATTATATTTCCTAAGCTATGAAGTGTGCAACCTTGGTAATTTTTTCAATTACCACCAATATTGTATTATGCCTATAAAGTGTTGTAGGAAATCCTTGTATAAAATCCATACTAATGATCTGCCACTTATGATGCGGTTTATCATGGGGGTATAATAATCTCGTAGGATGACTATGCTCTACCTTCACCCTCTAACATTCAACAGATTTAGATACATAAAGTACTATGTCATTCCTCATTCCTTCCCAAAAATTTAGTTTCTTAAGGTCTGAATAGAGTTTATTTTCCCCTGGATGTCCTGAATAAGGGGTATTGTGGGCTTCACTTAAAACCAACTCTCTTAACTCTTTAGAGTTTGGAACATATGTCCTATTGTTGTATTGAAGCAACTTGTCACCATCTAAGGGTAAACCCGCAAAAGTGGTTTACAAATCCAGTGAGGAAGGAAAAGTTGCAAAAAATGACCCCATGCAAAAAAATTGGTTTTGGGGGGTTCGAACGAACTTCTTGTTCGAGCAAACCCATTCAAGAACCCACCTTAAATTAAATGTTGGGTCCCACATTTCCCAAAAAAATAAGCAAAGAAAATGGTCATGGAAAGGGGGTTCGAAATAGACCCTAGTCTGAATGGAAGAGACTTTATAGACCAAACTGGATGATGGTAGTCCACAGAACGAGCTATCCAACAAATATAATTTTAATATGTTTTCGTTTTATTATGTATTTGTTTTTTTAGTTTGATTAAACATAGGTTTTTCACCAAAAATCAAGCTCTCTATTCTGCACATGTGGAAAAATAGCATATTATCAAAAATTGAAAAATATGAGTGCACTAGATATTGAAGTCCTTGATCCAACAAAAAAAAAAAATTTTGATACATACAAATTTTTATGTTGTATCTGGTCCGCCTATGTTTGAATTGTAATTGGTTTGACTTCAAAACTTGATTAAGGAAAAAATATTCAATAAAACACTATGAAACCAATTGGAAGCAATAGATATCGTAGTTACAAATTTGAATTTGAAAAAAAAAGAATTTTATCCTTCATGGAAAAAAGGTTACATTGTATATGATGAGCATCACTCCTTAAAAATGTTGTTTACTAAAACAACTAGTTTTCGAAGGAGATGGAATTTAAAGAAGTGCAATTTGATTCTAAAATTTTTGAAAAATATATATTTAAAATCTATAGAAAAAATGTCACAAATCACTATTTTGCATCATCTTCAAATTCCTCACGGTTTAGCCACTATAGGTGCTCGAAAGTGAAGATTTAGTTAGAAAAAATCAATTCAGTGTCCAGTTTGGCCAAAAATGTAAAACAGTATTGTGGGATCACCCCTAGATAATACCCCTTCATTCTAGGATCAATTGGATCACTTTCTAAGGTTGATCAAACCTGCTTATACCATGAATCTTCTTTTTGCTCATTTAGCACTTTTTCACTAAAAGTGGTTTTGAATATATTGCAATATTCATCAAGTGCCTCCTTCTACTTAGTGCATTTGAACCCTATTTTCCTTTCCCTTGATATATTCTATCTCAAAATCATATCGCTCAAAAATTCTAACCATCTGTCTTTGTCTAGCATTCAATTGAGGTTTCGTGAAAATGTATTTGAGTCCTTGGTGGTTAGTCTTTAACTCAAATGGTTTTCCTAGGAGAAAATGTCTCCATTTTTGAAGAGCGTGAACAATGGATGCCAATTCCAAATAATACGGTGCATAGTTTACTTCATGATTTTTCAATTTCTTTGATTCATACGCTGCCACTCCTTCATCTTGGATGAGTACCCCACCTAGACCTTCAACGGAAGTATCTGTCACAACTATGAAATGTCCATTTGGCTTTGGAACCTTTAAGATATGTGCGGTGGTTAATTTTTCCTTCAAAGTTGTAAATGCCTTGTCACACTATTTAGTCCACAATAATTTCTTACCCTTCCTTTGTAATGAAGTGATTGGATTTCCAATCTTTGAGAATCCTTCTATGAACCTCCTATAATATCCCGCAAGCCCCATAAAACTTCTTACCTCAGACACATTTTTTGGAATTGGCCATTCTTCTATGGCTTTTCTCTTATTTGGATCTATTGCAATACCATCTTCTGAAATGATGTGACCTAAGTAATGTATTTTCTTTTTAAATAATGCACATTTTGATAGTTTCTCATATAGCTTATGTTCTCTCAACCTTCGCAAAACTAACTGGACATGTGCTAGGTGTTCCTCCCCATTTTTGGAATAAATCAAGATGTCATCTAAGAAGACCAAGAAAAATTTATCCAAGTAATCATGGAACACACTATTCATCAAGTTCATAAAGGTAGTTGGAGCATTAGTCACTATAAAAGGTACAACTGTAAACTCATAATTCCCATACCTTGTTTTGAAGGTTGTTTTTGGGGTATTTTCCTCCTTTATCCTGAGTTGGTGATACCTTGATTGAAGATCTATTTTAGAAAACACATTTTATCCTTTCATTTATTCAAAGAATTCCTCAATGTGTGGTAAAGGGTACCTATTCTTTATTGTGACTTTGTTCAACATTCTATAATCAATACATAGTCTTAAGGTTCCATCTTTTTTTTTAACAAACAAAACTGGTGCTCCCTAAGGGGATACACTTGGTCTTATGAGACCTTTCCCAAGTAGTTCTTCTAATTGCATCTTGAGTTCTACCAATTATGTTGTGTTCATTCAATAGGGTGCCTTAGACACAGGTTCAACTCTTGGAACTATATCAATGGAGAAGTCAAATTTTTTTTTTTGGGGTAGCCAGATGGTAGTTCTTTTGGAAACACATCACTAAAATCTTGAAGGTAAGGAGAATTTTGGAGGGTCAGAATATTCCCTTCTTCCTTTTCATCCATGAAAACCATGTATACTAGAGCTCCCTTTCTCTTCTTTCTTTCCAATTGCATAGCTAATATGATTTCCATACTTATAGGTCTATGTTTCCCTTGAATCACAACCCTTTTTGCTACATCATCTAAACATTCTACCCATTTGTTATAGCAATCTAAATTTTCTTGATGGTTTGTCAACCAGCTGATTCCAATTATCACATCATATGATCCTAAAGGTGCCACATAAAGATCTACCTTTGTATTGAAGTTAGGAAATTGTATTTCTGCATCAAATAGACACTGGGTCACCTCTTTAACTATCTTATCCCCATAATGGATTGTCTATGATGATTCAATATCATTAACTTTAAATAATTTTTTCCTTATTGGAGTGATTTATGGATTCGATTGTGTGCGAATTTTGGATTGTGGAAACTTGATATCACTAATTTTTTCCTTACTAATCTTGGAGAAATAAAACATTTAGATGATCCAGTATCTATTAGAATTGAGATTATTTTTCCAAAAAGTGTACCTATTTAGTCTCTATGGGCACATTATGGGATCAAGTGCATCAATTTCTTACTACTACATGAATCCTTTGTGGAGATCCCCTTTGAGATTGATTTTGTCTCATATGTCCTTGCATCCTTCGACATTCTCTAGCAAAATGATTCCCTCCACACATGAAACATCCACCTTATGGTCCTTGTTGCATTGGATTTTTAGGCTGGTTATTGCTTGCTTCATTGAGCCTTGGTTGATTTGTTGGCCTGTTATAGTTCCTTTATTCCTTTTTAAAGTTGTTTTTGTTAGCATTATTTCCATTGTACCTTTGATTCTGATTTGGAGGTGGCTTTCTTTTTGATAAATTGTTCAGGCTTAGGTTCTTGTTGAAGTTTTGGTTCCTTCTGAATTCTTGTTTCCTCTTGAAATTATTACTCCTAAAAGATTGTCTTGCGGAAGTTAAAGCTTGTAATTTCCTTTCCTACTTCAAATATTTCTCTAGTACTTCATTCATATTGTATGTTCCAAGCATGTCAACATCTACCCCTATGTTGGTATTTAATCCCAAAATGAATTTCCTAGTTTGGCTCTTCTCATCTTGTTGATATATTGGCACATATTTTAGTAGTTTGGAAAACTTATCCCAATATTATTGAATAGTCAAGGATCCTTGTCAGAGGTTATGAAACTCAGTCATCTTCTCATCAAAAATAATTGTGGTAGCCACCTTTTTATGAAAGTGTTCAAAAAATTGTTCCCATGTTATATTTTCCTTGGTGTACTTATTTTGTTCATTTGCATTAGTCCACCAACTAGCTGCTTCACTAACAAATTGGTAGGACCCCCATAAGGCCTTAGTAGTTTTTTTGAAGTCCCTTAACTCAAAATAATTTTCCATTTCATTAAGCCAATTTTCTACCCCTTCTCCTAGCTTTTTCCCATCAAATTTTGGAGGGGTGATTTTCTTCAAGTCCTTAATCAATTCCAAAATAGGATTTTCCCTCCTAGGTGCAATAACATTCATTATTTTCTCTGGATTATCTCCTTCAAGAGGGTTTTCAATTTTAGGTTCAACTATGTTTTTGATATTATCTTGCCTTGTTCGAAGGTCCTCTACTGTTGCTCAAGGAGTTGATTTTATCCCTCTATTTAGTTAACAATTATATTATTGCTTCAATCCTATCCCTATTCCTTCCCTTTTCTTGTGGTTCATCATTTTTATTCTCCCTTGGCCTTTGACCAACGCTAGCTCAAGTTGCTCTTCCCCTTGCCATTTAGAATTCCTGTTTAATTATTCTTGTATTAGTATATTTTGAAGGTTTGAGAAATAACTTTTTAAATATATCTATATATGTTCAATTATGTCAGTCATACTAAGCTCAAGGCCTAGTTTATGAATCTCGCTCTAATACCACATGTAAAGACCTGATTAATTCTAAACCAAAACAAATCTTTTTTTTTTTCATGTTAAAGTATTCATTCACAAGTATACTCAGGAACTTCTATCCATATGGGATAGGTATATCATTTGTTCATACGGAACAAGAATTCACTTCATCTATTCATATGGAATGGGAATACATCTATTCATATAATTGCAATAGGAATCCACCTAAATGAGGCAAGCATATACCATATGATAGGTATGTGCTCTGGCCAAAGTCTTGGACTCATCAGGATCATCTGGATCTTGAGTTATTTCCCTAATGACCACACTTTCTATTGAAACCTGCCTCAAAATTTGGCCTAAGGCCTCGGGGATTCAAGCAATCCATACAGGATTCTTCAAAGTATATTTGTATATATTTATTTCTTTGAAATGTTTGGGTGATCTTGCTTGCCCTAAACCCCGTTCCTAAATGCCTAAGTACTGGGAGCATCCATTGTTTCCCAGACTGCCTACATACCCTACTTCCAAATGGGATCAAGGCGTAAAATATGTAGTTCTATTTTCTAGACTATGTTTTATGTGAACTATTATAAAAAGGGGGGTATGCAACCTTTTCTAATGTTCTGGTTCCCCCAAATAGTTCCTCTGTGGTTTCCACCCATGAAGGGAAGAAAAAATAACAAATGGAACTTGATTTGACCATTGTTTGTTTACTTAACAACATTCATCTAACCTATTTCCTATTAATATGCATCACCCTTGACCCATTTGAACAATATATTTTCAAAACCGAGTTACATTATACCATAGAAAATTCCTATAGCAGATTTGATTCATTTCATTATTGTCTTGTTAGGTTATCATTCCAAAGGGGATTCCCCTCCCTTTAGATTTAATCAACCAATGTTCCTTATTTTTCCCCATCGATTTAGAGGGACGATGCCATTATTGTAGCTGTGTTAGGATATAGATGCAATAGCTCAAGCACGATGGCTTTACTCATAAACATGAGTTAGAGGCACTGTTAATATCGAACACTACTAGTTTTGTTTTCCTTCTTTGATTAGTTTTCAAATCTATATCTAACATACCTAAATCTTAATAAGGAAAAGAAAGCTCATAAGGCATGGTAACCTTTAACAACATTCATTAGGAAATGAAAACCCATGATGATTAAATAAATCAACGAGCATTGGTCAAGAATTTATAATAATTTCCATATAAAATAAAAGAATTATTTAACCATTCATTCAGTAACTATACCATATCCACTCATAAAATAAATCCCATGTAGCATAACTAAGTGATGTACTTAAATTAAATACATGCATTATTTTGGGGAATTTCATAACATATATTGTTTTGTACCTCCCTTGTCAAATTTATGCAAGAATCCCTAGAGTTAAATATCTTCAAGAATTGTTGTGAGGCTTATTATCCTATATTTTCAAAATCATATTTTTATTGTCTACATAGTTTATGTAGCTTTAGGAAATGAAAATTACAATGACTATGTAATAAAATATTTATCCAACACTTAACTAGGGCTATTTGATGAAGTTCCTACGTTGTCTATCTTTTATAGAAGATTACTTCTAGGTAAGAAGAGGCTTCACATTCTCTATTTTTTCAATTGAAGAGCCTAGACAAAATATGTGTTAATAGAAGATTTACTAGGATAAAAAAAAGAGATTTGTATACTTCGATATAGCAGATCAAAGAGCAATATTAATTAATTTATTTTATTTTATAAGTTCTAGGGTTTGATTAACTATATTCAAGAGAATCTTATCGATATTATTACATGGTATTAGATTAATGATATTTTTAGATCAATTATATTGAAAATTTTCAAGCCTAACTACACTAGATAACAATTACATATTTCTAAATATTATAAATAAAAGAAACTATCTTCACATAAATATTTAAACTTATAAATATCCACTTAAAAAGAGTATTTGAAAATTTTCATATTAAAAATTTAAAATATTAACTAACTTTCTTTTCTAAATATCTTCACATAAATATTTAAAATTATAAATATTCACCAAAAAAAAGTATTTGAAAAGTTCATATTAAAAAGTTAAAATATTAACTAATCTTCGTTTCTAACTATCTTCACATAAATATTTAAACTTATAAATATTCACCTCAAAAGGAATATTTGAAAAGTTCATCTATCTTCACATAAATATTTAAACTTATAAATATTCACCTAAAAAGGAATATTTGAAAAGTTCATCTTACAAATTTAAATATTAACTAACCTTCTTTTCTTTATTAGAATTAACATGTACTCTTCTTTCTTTCTTTTTTTAGGAAAGATTCATGAGATGTTACTTTACTCCCAAGTATTTTAGGATTATGAGAAGAATATGGATTTTATTACTCTAAAGTTTAGGAAATCGTGGGGAGATGATTTTAACTTGAAGTTTCATTGCTCACCACTCTAATAGGATGTCCATGAACTATAACATAAGAAATATTTATATAAGGATGTATGTATGAATCGAGATAGCCATACCAACATGCCTAATACTAAGGAGAGGTAAAAGAAGTGAAGGGCTAAAAACCTATTTACGGTCCACTAAAAACAAAAGTAATGGTTGCATGTGTTCGCAAAATAAAGAAAATGACAAGATGGATGCATTATAATGATTTTTCTTCTTAAAATGCCAATTTGGTGACAGATATTAGCTGTCAAAAAGTAGAAAAATATAATTGTCTATATTCTAAACATAAATCATAGACTCCTACTATATTTAAAACTGATCAATTAAATCTCTCTAAAATAATGTATATATCCAAAATATATAAGTCCCAAATGTTATAAATTATTAGCATTAACATATATTAACTTAGCTGCATCAAGATAATCTTTTAAATCTCATAACTCTGATAATGAGTAAATTCCTAATTACGAATTTCCACCTACAACGCTGTGATAACTTATTGGTACTCCAATTCCAGGAACAATTTCACTCCCCCTATTATTACTTGATGGCTCATGGTAAAAAAAAAAAGTAGAGGAAAGAGGAGTAACATGTGCCTAACTCTACTCTTAAAAAGAAAATTTATGTGAAATGAGATGCAAGGAGATAAATAACTTCTCAAGGGATTTGAAAGAAGCAATGAATGTTTTTGATTTTGAATAATTTCCTGAATCTCTAGTGCCTCTCATACCTTTTCCTTGATAGATTGATAGTTGATTTGTTTTAGGGTGAGAAATTATGATACACTATATGATGTTAGACTTATGATGATTTCTTCGATGACACTTCTGTTACTTGAGATTTTATGCGCATGTTATGATTAGTATGTGGTTTTATTCAGGTGACTATGGATATTTGATTTGATTATGAGGACTAATCAACATCATATGAATATTATGTGACTGATCTTATTTTAGATGTCTATGTAGTTGATTTTTTATGAGTTAATTTGATTACTAGGTGTTTTTTTTTACTGACGTGATTGAGTGGAAGGGACAGTTTCACATCACTCACTTACGAGTACCCTGCGACATTGTGATTCCCTTTCACAATGTGATTGTTGTATGAATATGTATTACACAACTATTTTGTGTGCTATAGGTTGCAGGTTCTAGGCATCGACTCCACCTGAATTGGTAGGTTTGAGCATGTCTTGAACCCAATGGATCAATTGATCAGAGATAGCACTTGGTCCCCTACCCTAGCCATCATCCTCAAAGAGGATGAGTAACTAGTTTGATGGCTTGTCAATTTTGTCATTGGTCAATCAGTGTTGCTTGAGGTTTTTCTTTTTGACCTTGGATAATGGTTAGGTAATTATTTGGGCATTTGGTTCTATTTAATTTATGTTGTTTGATAAAATGCTTTTGGTTATTTTATGAAGTAAAATAAATTATCTAGTAAAAGGTATACCTTTGATAAATAAATAAATATATATATATAATCATAGTTAACATTATCCTCTAGGGTTCATTGGTGGGGTAGTTACACCTGGTATCAGAGCCCAAGTTCTAACATTAGGTACTATAGTTTCATATGAGCCCATTATGCTTTCCTAGTTGCTTAGACACTTGGGATTATCTTTTCCCCTTTTTTCCATCCTTGCCTAACAATCTTAGCCTTGTGGGATTGAGGACAGACTCACAATGTAGTATGGGATGCACTAAATCCTCATCCCGTTTTTACAATGGTGTAGAAGATCGATGGAAAGGATAGGACCCATGGTGTAGTGCATAATGCACCAATATTCTTTCTATCTGGGATGCATTATGGACATGTGTGATGTGATGTATGGTGGATATCATCATTGTGCTTATGTGATGTATGATGGAGCTTGTCACTATGTATTTGTTAAATATGTTGGAGCCCATGGGCATTCTACAACATAGGAGACTCGCCCTTAGGGGTCGAGATGTTGAGTAGGTGAGGATCCAATGGGATCCTAAAGATGAGTCTTCAGCCACTTGGGAGGATGCATCTCGGATGCAGGAATTGTACCCCTTCTTATTTGTAGGCTTCTAGGAGTAAGCCTAATTCTAGAGGGGGAGGATGTAGTGCCTCTCATATGTTTTCCCTAATAGATTGAAATTTTCAATTTTTTTTAGGATGAGAAATTATGATACACTATATGATGTTAGACTTATTTTTATGATGATGCCTTTGATGACACTTTCGTTACTTGAAATTTATGCACATGTTATGATTAGTATGTGATTTTATTTAGGTGACTATGGAGATTTGATTTGATTATGAGGACTAATCAGTATTATATGATTATTATGTGGTTGATCTTATTCTGATGTCTATGTAGTTGATTGTTTATGAGTTGATTCAATTACTAGGTGTTTCTTTTACTAACGTGATTGAGTGGAAGGGATAGTGTCACGTCGCTCACTTGCGAGTACCCTGCGACATTGTGATTTCCTTTCATAGTGTGAATGTTGTATGTATATGTATTGCACAACCGTTTTGTGTGCCACAGGTTGTAGGTACAAGCATCAACTTCACCTGAATTGGAAAGTCTATTTGTGCCTTGAACCCAATGGATTAGTTGATCAAAGATAGCACTTGGTTCCCTACCCTAGCCATCATCCTCAAAGAGGATGAGTAACCAGTTTGATACCTTGTCATTTTTGTTAGTGGTCAGTCAGTGTTGCTTGAGGCTTTGCTTTTCGACCCTGGATAATGGTCAGGTAATTATTTGAGAATTCGGTTATATTTAATTTAAATCATTTGATAAAATGCTTTTGGTTATTTTATGCATTAAAATAAATTATCTAGTAAGAGGTATACCTTTGATAAATAAACAAATAAATATATAAATATAAATATATATATATAAAATCATAGTTAGTGGTGTCCTTTGGGGTTCCTTGGCCGAGGTGTTACAGAATCAATTATCTAAGGCATTTTTTTCTCAGACATATGACTTAAACCTCTGATTTAATATGTTGGTTGATGTGTATCAAGAACTCAGTTGAGATAACGATTAGTGGACTGGAACAAAGCTACTAGTTTTTAGGTATGGACCAACCTAGAACTTGCAGATTTAAGTTTAAAAACATTGTTTCATCTACATAAACATCATTTTTTATGGTTTCACCCTCTATAATGCTACATTCTCATGATTTGCATGGTTACTAGTAATTATGCCACAATATTAAATGTTGTTTAAATTTGGTTACTACGTGCATTATGGTAAGAATTAATATATGACAACTTTTCCTTTGGAATAAAATGATGACTTGATCCATGAAAGAGATTCCAAGCAACCACCAAAAGAATCAAAATTTCCTTTAAATTGATCCTATTTCACTATGATTATTTGATATGATAGCATAATTTCAATTAATCATATACCAAAAGTTAGTAATCTATCGGCTGCATAAATGTGAAGAAGAAACATTTAGAAATAAACTAAGTTTTGAAGATACATAAAATAAATACCTGTATGGTCATGTTTGTAGCCAGTAGGCATTGAGATCTTGTCCAAGACACAACATTGACTATGAGATTCATGTGCTCTGCTTGAAGGTTATTCAAATACCAATCCTACTAATTATACATGGAAAGAATGATAGATTGAAGGTAGAGCATAAACTAATAACCACATAACTTGCTATTCGAGTGCATTTTCAACACAATTTTGTCCATTAGATTTATAGATAAAATTGTATTAAATTCATTCCAAACTATAGTAGAAGTTAACTTCAAAATTTATTATGGCAATTGAATGACAATCCACGTGAACAATATGGAGTGACTGAATTCAGCATTGGGTGGCTACTAGATGATGCATTGTAGCTTGGTCGGCAGTTTTGCCAAATTTTCCAATTAATAATCAATGCCTCAATCTAACTTGCATAGATTTTGGAGACATGGTAAGTATGAGCATTAATTTGTGAGCATGCATGTGCCTTGAAGCTTAATAACATGTGAAATATGACATTTATTATTTATGATTCGACTCCCTTTTAAAACAAGTGTTTCATTCATATAGATAATTAAATTAGCATCATAGTTAACCAACATAGTAGAGAAAGAGGCTATGACAATACATATGTATGTATGTATGTATGTATGTATGTATGTATGTATGTATGTATGTATGTATATGTATGTCTATGTATGTATATATATGTATATATGTATGTATGCATATATATGTATATATGTATATATGTATATATGTATGTATGCATATATATGTATATATGTATGTATATATGTATATGTATGTATATGTATGTAGATATGTATGTATATATGTATGTATATATGTATGTATATACACATGTATATATATGTACGTATATATATGTATGTATATATATGTGTGTATATATATATGTATGTATGTATGTATGTATATGTGTATGGCATACATAAAATTCACAATTAGCAATTCACCGATAGAAAATTCATACAAAAAACTCAAGTTTTATCAATCTAGAATTGAATTTAGAAACTTATACAAAAAATAGAGATCTTCACAATGATTTTGATTGCACAAATCAATTAAGAAACCATCATGATTTATTTAAATATTTATGTTTTCTCTACAGATTTCAACAGTTCAAATGTAGCTACAAATTAATTGTTTTCCCTATTCAACACAATAATTTGAATCCACTATATACTTCCAGCCATGTTCAATATGCTATGCCCCTATTTTTGCAAGTACATATGCTACTCTGCTCAATTTTCAATTTCCCTCTCTTCTACATTTGTCACACCTTCTTACATGTATTAGATGGAAGGGTTTTTCTTTCTCAACATTTACCACAGGCTACAAACTTTCATTGGTAGCAATTTTTCACTCCTTACATGGGTCAATATCCCTCCTCTCACTATTGTGTCTTATTTTTGTTTTTTTTAATTTGTTTTTCCCAAGACTCTCCTCCAACTGCAGCGTTTGGACTCCTCTACCCCCTCACATTCCATGGTGGCCAAAATCAAAGCATGTGAAGAGACCAAAATCCATGCCCAACACATGAATCACCCAACACTATGGAGGAAAATTAGACTATTTTAAATTTTCCTTTCCATTATAAACATTGATGTTGATTTGGCTTTTAAAATTGAATGTTATTAAATAACTTTCAGCTTCCAAATTCCATGCCGGTGCAAAGAGTTCATCGAATGTTTTGCAAATTCTAAACACATCACAACAAAATTTCTGAAATAAACAAAACCAAAATTGCAAAAGAAATGACACGGACAATAGGCCTACTCAGATTCTCCTACATTAGACTTGTTGGTGGTGAGTTTTCCTAATGCCTATATGTGTGTATATGTATACATATACATACACACACACATATACATATATATGTATGTATGTATATGTATATATACATACATATATATATGTATATGTATATGTATATATACACATATATATGTATATGTGTGTGTGTGTTGAATTTACTAGCCTCCAACCAAAATAATCTTGTAAATTTTCAAACATGCAACTTGAAAAGAAAATTTGAAACAATCATTTTAAATTTATTTGATTTGAATTCTCAAAGACAACAAAAAAAAATAGGAATAAATATTTAAAGATATTTTATTTAGTTATGAATTAGTTTTTAGTTAGTAAACTAGTTCTTGTTTAATTTATTTAGTAATTCAAAAACTAATTTCATTTTATTTGTTTAGTTAGAAATCTATTTCTATTTTAAATTTAACTTAAAAATGTTGAGGATTAAAAATTAATTAATGTATTGTTGAATTAATAACATTTAAATTATTTTGTAAATATAATGTTAAACTTTGGGTCAAAATTTATGGAAGTTAAAAATCCATAGGAATAATTACTCTATGAGAAAACTAAATTAACTTAGGAAACAATAGACAAATAATTATGCACAAGTATAATTTTTGATTTATTAATAGACTTAGATTAAATATGAACTCATAGGAAAAATAATTAAGTTGAATTAAATGGGAATTATAATCATTTAACCTTGTAATTATTTATCCATTCATTTAACCATTTATTATTGGCTATTAATAAATAACATCATCAATTGTTACATTTGAATTTAGTGTTAACCATATTCCATATCCCTTATTTTTATTTGATAATTTGGAGTGTTGTAAATGAACAATAACATTATATAGAATTAAGCTATAAAGCATTATAGTTGTTTATCTCTTGATAATAATTAATATACCATGTATTAAATAATTGACTAGGAATGATATTTTTCCTCAAAAACTTCTAGTCTTGTTGATAGAACCTATCTTATATTTTCACTGATTTGGGGGATTTGTATATGAATATTGTATTTCCCTTTTAAATTGACATGTTTAAACTCCTAAGCCAAATAGGTTGCTTTTGTTGTTTGGGTGTGAGAAAGAGTTACTCCTTGGCCAATTTTTGTAATCCTCTTTCCTCGCCTTGAGCGGCGTATGGATGACAACTATGTACATACATTGTCATCAAGTGCACTTAATTTTTTCCTTGTACCTTGTTTTTATTATGAGATAAAAAAAATTGAGTTATGTGTTGTGTTTTCTAGTATAAAAAGTGGACATGACATATGCTATTAGAGCAAGGTTCCAACGCTAGGAACTTTGGGTTTGTTGTTAAGTGGTTTAATCAATTTTTATTTTTGCAAAGTGTCTTGATTGTTTAGTGTTTTTTATTATGAAAGTAGTTATGAGATGATAAAAAACAAAGCAAAAAGTCATGAATGAATAAGTTTTGAGTACGATTATCCTTTGTGATAAATCTTAATTTTAATTTAGAGAATCAAAATCCTCCTTATTAACAATTTTAAGTGAATGTTTCCATCATGGGATTAACATGGATGTTTATGTCCTAACTTATGAAAGATAAGTTAAAAATGGAGAAATAGAATGTTATGTAGAGAACTAATTACTCCTTGTTTCATTAAAAACCTATGCTATTTAAGGAATTTTTTAGGGTAGGATATCTTGCTACTCTCCTATTACCATGAAAATTATAGATTCCTATCAAATGTGATAGTTTAAATTAATTTATTATACATGCTATGAACTAATCACTTACCTCAACCATTGTGTGATGTGATCGGTCTTCCACTTTTCTTTCAAGATTCATGATAAAATATGAGAGGATCACCCTTAACTATTGATGAAGGGTCCTCCCCTTACCTATAGAATCTCACCACATACACACAAAAAGAGCAACCAAATGCAAGAAGAGAACAAATATTTTCTTTTATTACTAGAATGATGTTACAAATTACATGCCATCCTATGGGTGGCTTGTGACATGCATCTATTGGTTTGCAGATCTGAGTTCGCCCTTCATTCTTCACTACATGTTATTCACACCTTTTGTAACTCAACACTCTTGGCTCTGGCATGTGCTTACATTCCTATAGCTTTATATATTGTTCTAATTCTCCAGGTCAGCCTTGTCTTCCCTTACTCCTCATGTCATAGTAGTCAGTATCTCCCAATATGCTTTCAAAACCACCAAGTCATTATCTCGTTATCAGCAACTCCACCAAGTCGTCCAATGAATATGCATTTCACAACAACGATGTGGAATACATCAAAAATCACTCCACCAAGTGTTGTGACCGAACTCTCCATCCACCACCGTTGACCATCTTCATTTATCTTCCACCATCAAAATGTTTCCAAGACCCCAACTCATCTCCCTTTGCAACCACCATGTCACATTGATAAAGCTTAATCGAAATATTGAATAGGCTTCGAAAGAATTCCCACCAAACCATGTATGTCTTGCTGACATCGCCGCCACCACATCATTGATGAGACTCGAATGAGATATCTCCTTGTCAAAGAGACTTAGGAGTAACTCTCGCTTAAACCATAAGGTCACCTCAACATAGTAATCAACTAAGTCCATAGTCCGTCGGAATGCCAAAGAGACATTCATGATTGTCTCACTGACTAGCATGACTCTCGCCAAAATATCCCCACTACACATCGAAAGTGCCATTGACACTTTGAAGGGATGGAGGACTTGCTCCCAATGAAAACCCAATGTCGCAACAAAAAATGTTAAACACTGAAAGAAGGAACTCAATGATGATTAGATACAAAACTTTCAAGCCCTTATTAAAATTAAAATAACCAAATCAATGCAAGATTTTTTTCGCCCCGGATGCTCCTGCATCAATTAAAGGATGATAAAATCTATCATAGAGATATTTATATTCTTAACTTTGTGTGAGTTAGAATCATTATTTTTTTGTTAAGTATACCTTAAACATTTATTTTCCAATGTCTCTCTTTTTGTATGAAAATGATTAACCATAGTTATGGATAGATGTGCAAGAAATACTAGTTAAGGCATCTTGGGAAAATTGATTGATAAATGATTGAATAATGAATGAAATAATATTTATACACTTGATATGGACCTTGCTAAATATTTTCTCCATTAAATGAATGATTATTCTCCTTTGGATTAAAGTACCAAACTATAAGTTGGTTAAATGTTTTTATCTATCTACCCCTCTCATGTTGAACTTCTCTTTGCAATTTCAATAGATGATCACATAACAATAAAAATCTTTATGAGAACTAGGACTCGTGAATGAATCAACTTGGTTAACCATTAAATGGATTTATAGATACGTAGTGTTTCTTTGGGTTAAGTTAATTGGTGTTTTTCTTGTTAACAATTGAGGCTAAAGTAAATTTAAGTTGATATTTAAGTGAAGGGTTTCATAAAAGGGGTAATAAGTGTCTATAGTAAGTAGTTGATCTAAATGCCAAAGGTGTTCTCTTAATTAGGAAAAATAAATACTTATAGCAAGAGTAAATAAGAAAATCAAAAAGAGATTATAGTATGTCAAATAAATTTTTAAATCTAAGTAAATTAGTAAATCATTGTTTGTGTAATGTAGCATACACTAAATTTGTTGTGCTTTCCTAAATATTTTAAGTATATTCTTGTAATTATTGCAACATTAAATTAAATTATGAAAATTACTTTTTTAAGTTGTTGATTATCAAAAAAGTGTACAATTTTAATTATGGATTAAACTTTCCCTAAGAAAATTTGTCTCATATGCTTGTTTGATTGAAGTATATTTTTATGAAACTTTAAAATAATGGGTTGGATATAAAGTAGATTAGCTGTTATAATATTTAAACCTATAATTTTAAGATGAGATGAAAAACCTTGTGAGGTAAAGAATCCTTGTCCTGGGACACGAAAAACTTAGAGATGCATGGAGATAAAATTAGAAAACTTGAAAACACGATAATGTTTAGGATTTGTTGTCAACAACAATAATTCTCGTTTTCATGTTTTTCTTAACAATAATAGTATTGATGATTAAAGTAAGTGCAAAAAGGTTGATTGTAAACTATGATTCTTCTTAGCTTACTAAGTAATGATAATGCAAATTGAGTAGACCTAAGCAAATACATAAAATCTATTGTGTTGTGTCTTATGAAAAACTAGTTAATGTCGTGCTCATGACTCAAGTATACAATACAAGGTATCCAACTTGGGATGAGGGTGTGGTGGAAATATAAGTATGATCTACCTATGTGTACCCTTGTGTCAGTATGTGTGATGTTAATTTAAACATAAAGATGGAATATTTTATTTGTAAATTTTTTTTATCCTGTTTGACTATGTTGATGTATTCCCTAGTGTCGACCATCCCAATTGGAGAAGGGTCTACTAGCATAACTAGGGGTTAAGGGAAGGGTACTTTCATTGGAATATTGTGATTTTGTGTTTTGTACATGTTGTAATGTTGTGAATATTTTGTTTGTGTGATTTAATGTGTTTTGATGTCATTTAATTGTGAGAAGGTTTTGTTTCTATGAGTTGTATTATAGCATTTTTCTTTTGGATATTTATGTGGCTTTCATGTGAATTGATTAAATTTGTGTAATCAAAAAATGGCCCTAGGTACTAGGTATAGGGAAAATGGGTTTATTCAACCTTAAAAATACCTTCTAATATTTTTTAAAACACCTTAAAATTATCATTTCGAAAGAGTGGTAAAAATGGGAATTATTTGGTGGTTTGGGTAGTTATGAGAGAGTTTTTCCTCCCTTTCTGATGCAGTTCAATGTTGGTGTAATTATTTATTTAATTACACTAGCATAAGTTTAACTTAGGTATTTTATTTAATTAATTAAGTCCTAGGTTGCATTATTAGAAAATCATTAATAATGGGTCCATTACCCTTTCCATATATTTAGGAGATAATATTCCTTCTAGAAGATGAGTTGTCTTTTCTAGAACATAATATCAATCAGTTCATCATTCCCTAGGTAGGTTGTTAGGGTTTACATGTTGTCACATGTTGTTAGATCAAGATAGATGGAAACATCTTAATGCATCTTGTATTTCACTCATTCCTATATAATCAAGGTATATGTACATTTGTAATATATTCCAACTATCAATTAGATAATCTCCATTTGCATGCCCTTAGTTGCAACACTTTCTGTGTGGGTGAATTTCTTCTTGGAAAAGGTCTTCTTGAAGGTTGCAGCTTCAGGGACATTGTGCATCGATTATTTCAACAATTTTAGCCCTTTCATTGGCCCTTTTCCCCTCAAGATGATCAAGACCCCTTTTTAGTAGGTACCTTTGTGCATTAGTTTTGCATTAACCTTGTTTTTTTCCCATCTCCCACCATTTTTTAGTGTGATTTATCTGGAAATTAGAGTGTCGTGTGGATGTTTGTGCGTTGTGATAGCATCTCGCAACATTTTAACATTCAAAATCCATTTTTGAGCATTTTGTCACTTATCACCCTACCTTGGTCGATGAAAAATGCTTGGTTCAATTCAAGTAACAACTTGAAAACCTCTTTTTCATCCCTCTTCTCACTTTTAAATCTCTTTTTCACTCTACTATGTATTTTCTCTTGGTCTCTCTCTCAAAATCTACCTCTCTCAAGCATGCATAGCTCTCTACAAATTTCTACAATAGTATCAAGCTCTTACACCAATCTTTATAAACTCTCTTTCCTCTTACAACCCTTTCTCTATCTCTCTCTCTAGCTTCCTCAAGCCTCACAGCTAACATCTATTTGTCTTGTGTCTTTGAGAATCTTTGGATTTATCACATCCTTTGTCTATGCATTTTTCATCTCATCTATTTATATTTTGATCTATCTATCTATCTAGTTGTCTGTGAGATGGGAACACCTATGTGAGGGTTTGATTGAGGCAAGCCCCTAAACAGTCCCAACTGTTTTCTCGTTCTTATGTGTGCAGGTGTTGATGCTTTAGCTTTGTTGGAAGCTTCATTCTTGGACCTCTTGTGAGTGTCTTCTTTCTTCTTCTTTGTTTTATCACTTCCTTTTCATTTGATTTAGCTACATTTTTCTTTATTATTTCTCTATTATTTTAGTTTACTTTTGAGTATTTAGTTATTGAAATAGTTAGTAGGTTCTTTGTAGTTTTATGAGATAAACCCAATTTTTTTCCATATGAGACTACAACACATCGCAGGGATGTCTGCATGTTGCATTTTCATCCTTAGCTAAGAGCTTGTTAGTTTGTCTAGAAGACCTTTGTGACCTTCTCTTTTGATCTCTAAAACTCTCCTATTTTAATTCTGCATAAAATATAAATAAACAAACTTCATCATTTTATCCTATCAACTGTGATTTGATCTATGAGGTAGTTGAGAGCTATTTTCTCCTTGAGAAATTGGTGTCTCATGGGTAGAAAGTATCCTCCTCTATAGGAGGTGTGATAATTGAGTTCATCAACTAAATAAACAATAATAGATTAAAGTTAAAAAAACAAGTACACAAACATTAAATTTTAAATGTTTTAATGGCATACCTCAATAAATCCAATTTCATGAACATCCCTAGGAACATGCATGCTAGATGGTGATGTGATTCGCTCCTATTCAACAAAAAATTATCTTTTAAAATATTAAACATTATTCTAAATATATAAAAAATAAAAATTGATATATTATTAAAATTACCTCTAAAAAAATGTAACTGTATAACTTGTTGGTGGGATCGTTGATGTCTTACCACCCTTTGAAATTCTACCCTAAAATGTATAATGTATGCATAATATTAATTCAAATTCTATATTTAAAAATCAATTTACATTTATAAACTTTATGTATAAAATATAATATTTTATAAATTCATAGGAAAATACCTATATGTGATGCAGAAACAAATCATTTATCAACTCATAATTCATCACCATATTATCCAATGTGTCACCTCAATCACCCTCTATGCTCCCAAAACATCTAAGATGACAATGAGTACACTTGGGGGAGGTGAAACCCTTTGCACCCTCCACATCACTATCTCTTCTAAAGCATAGATGATAATAGTTCAAGCATAAGTGAGATCCAAGAGCACTAGAACTAGATGGACAAGTTGTTGGATCATCCTTTGAAGCAGAAGGTTGGGATTTATGTATTCCATGCTCTATAAGTGTGTTTGTGAGCCTCTAATTTGCACAAAGAGTCTACACCTCCATAGTCTCCTTTATGACTAATGGAGTCGTCACATGTTGAATATGTTTTTGTGTTAGTGATCTTTGTTGATGGTTTCCTACTTGATGAGCTACTCACTAGTACAAAAACAACAATATATGATTAAAAAAAACTACTAAAAACTACATATAAATGATTGTTTTATCACATGACCATTAGTAGTTTATTGCTAGTCATTTATAACGTGCCAGATTGATGACTAAACCATTTTTAGTCATTTATTGGTTGTTTTGATTGATCGATTTGGTAGTATATTTAGTCGTTGATTTAATCATTGATTATTGTAATATGGTCACTTATTTAGTCATTTTTTATTCATCAATATATTTAACTGGTCACTTATTTAGTTGTTGATTTAGTTATTGATTGATGTAATTTGGTGACTTATTTAGTCATTTTTTATTCACTGATATATTTAGTCATTCATTATTGTTAACTGGTGACTTATTTAGTCATTTTTATTCACTTTCACTGGTCATATATCTAGTCATATTTATTCACCGTCATTGATTTCTATTAATTGGTAGTATATTTAGTCAATTTAATTATTAATTGATGTCAATTAGTAGTATATTCAGTCATTTTAATTGACTATATTTGAATATTTAAACATAAAACACAGAAATACACATACATCAATCATCAATTGCACACAATAAGATAACCACTGAAAAGGAAAAATTAGTGGAACTTTATTAATAAAAGAAAGGTGTTCTAGTTACAAATTAGAAATATAGTATTATAATTTTTATTTTCAATCACAAGAATGAAAATATGAGTTACAATATTGCACAGAAATGACTGCAAGAAAGAAACTTCTCCAAAAAAAATTCTACAATGATGGAAACACATGCTTGGAGCCCTTCAATGTGAGCACATGCCCCTTTCATCTCTTAAAACTTCTACAATGTGGGAAATCTTCCTGGAGCAAGGTGTAACGTGCAGAATCCAAGAAGCAAAGTTTTGATCGTGTCTCATAAATGAAGCTCACTCCTTCAATGTAGTCAACAATAACCTAGCTAGAAAATTTCCTCCTTTATATGCAACATGCCATCTAATATGAGCAATAGGGTGTTTCCTTTTCTGCCATGAATGAAGTTGTGACTCAATACAACCAACAAAATTACTATTAGTCTCAATTCAAAAAGAACAAAAGTGCATTATATATTGCAAGTTTACAAAAGTAAGTCAAAACATAGCAGAAAGATAAATCAATTAAAAAATTGTAGCCTTGTAAACAAATTCCTTAAATAGAGTGTTCAACATAGGCCTGAAATATGCATATTGAACCCTTGATTTCAGAACCTTGTTCAAAATTTAAGAAAGGTGATACACTCAGATTATAGAATGAAGTTGACATTATAGAATGAAGGTTATCAACACTAACCAAACTAGAACAACATTATCAATAGAAATTTCTTGGAAACCAATCCCAAGAATGCCATCAGAATTAGACAATAAACATTTCAACCCTGGTTCATGTGTTGTCTTAGTAAAGACTTGCACCATGAAAAAATCTATTTATACATAAATTCCAAATTAAGTTGATGAGAAAATATCTTTGATATCCAATTGGGAAACCTTAACATCCAAAAATTACCAACTTGATGTTTCACAACAAGTTTCCCAACTGTGACATCATCTTTACTTAAGAAATCGGATATTGATCCACTGCCATATTGGATCTCACAAGATTCTCCTTCACAAAAAACAAATGATATATATTAATTGTTTAGCAACTTCCTTAATATCCCCACGTAAGTAGACTAAACTAAGTAAGGTTGAGGGTTTGAAGTAGAGTACCATATTATTGGTATGTGCTTGATTTTGATCATAACTTGTATCTTGAATGAAAATAGCAAGCTAGTTGCATTGTAAAATCATTGTTAATCATTGTTAGAAAAATAACCACAAAATCCTTTTTAATTAAAATAATCCTTCTAGATATTTCAAGACAAGATATTTCAGTTAATTTCTAAGAGAGCTAACTTCACTATCCAAACAACCATCAATCTATTTACTGCATATAATTTCCCATAATTCAGAATTTGAATGTAATGAAACTAACCATAATTACCAAAGATTTGACACCAAAATGTAGTACAAAATGAATTGTTTGACAACAAATGTGTTTTGATAAAATAGATATACCCTTGATATATTGATTTAAATAACAAGGAAATATCAAACTGGAGACAACAAGATAACATTCATTAATTCACTTCAATAAGAAATTGAAACCAGAATTCGACTGCCAATTATAACTTCATTCTATTGATCTTCAAAAATATTTTACAATATGTTTCAAAATTTTGTCCTAACTGACATGTCAAAAAGTTTCTTTTTAGTTACCCACTTTTAACATAAATCAAAGACTTAATTATTGTTGTTCACATAGGATCACATAAAAGTAATGAAAGATGAGAAATGATCAGATGTTGAAGTCCAGAGCACTCGCAAGACACAAAAGTTTGTTACTCATCGTAAGGTACCTATGATCATTCAGATCTGGCAAGGTCCTCTCCATGATAATATCTGCAAGGCTCGGTACTTCATTGCAAGGCCTATTCTTTTGGGGGAGCTAGATATGTTTGCTCCCATTGGTATACTGTGTAATCATGAGGCCATTTGTACTCCTATATTTTTTGTGTTGGCCAAGTGACTCTTCCATCTGTTGTCTAATAATGTTTTTCCATCCATGATGAATTTTGAGTATCCAACATCGAATGAAATTATTCCATCCAAGGTTAAATTGAGGTAGTGAAGATTTATCTCACCATCCTTCTGTAAATTAGTGAGGTAGTTGGGAACAATTTTGCTAAACTCATCTATCCAATCCTTGGAGCCTTTTAATTGATCATCATCCCTTAGTATCCTAGGCACGAACCACTACTTTATTATGTGAAATGAATCCATTCTTACCTTGATATTTTTCTCTTCTGCAGATATGTATTGAATTCATCTGTGACCATTCAGACCATTTGCTCAGTAGGCTTTAAAATTGTGAGGGCCTCAACACTCCTTTGTAAAATTTTGCAAAAAGTCATTAAGGTGTAATGTATAGGTTGTCATTTCTTAAATAAGGGGTCCAATATAGGTACATGGGCCTTTATCTGATCAACTGCTTGTGACAAGGAGACATAATATTCATACACATTTTCCAATTTTTCCATAATTATTTTAACCCTATGCTCCAAGATATGTTCCAATACCCTAAAGGTTTCTCTCTTTGCTCTTTCCTTTGTTTCTTCATTAGTATTTTTCAACTTATCAATTTCTTGTTTTAGCACATTTACTTGTTTAACAATGATTGCACCTATATCAATTTGGAAGGAAGGGGGCTAGTATACTATTAATTTTGTGCTTTGGGAAGAACCTTCTCCCTTCAACTTCTCTGTCAATTACACTTTTTCTATGAATAACCTATTCAATTCATCATTCAAATCAGTCTATGTTTTCTCATATTCTACCAATCTAAGCTCCATACCTTTAACCACATCCCTAGTAAACATTGTTGAGTGCATTTTCATAGTAACTGCCTCCAATGCTAATGTGTCTTGAAGTGTCTTTACCATGGCAGTCCCTCTCATTTCTTTTACAACATCAAGAAATCTTAGTTTTTCTATTCTTTTTGCTTTGTCCAAAATGCTAGGGTTTCAATTCTTGGATTGTAATCTATGCCACTCATTCCCTCATCTGAATCGAATTTAGAAAACAACATGGGATCTTCTTGGATTCTTACTTGATCCATGTAAGACCTCGCTTCACATGTGAATAATACAATCTTAATTTTTTTCTAAATAGATGCTTAGATATATTTCAAACAATGCATTGTGTGATTGCATGACAATGTGCTTATATTTCATTCTAACATATTTTATTATCATTTTCATGAAGGTATTAGGCACTTGTTAACTATGAATACGAATTGGAATTTTAATGATATTGAACTGTACAATTAAATCTTAGTTCAGCTACCAAATTAATGTGATATACAATTGTTGCTTATGATTTCATTAGTAATGTACAAGAAAGAAAGGGTGCCAATATGAGAAGGGAGAACCAGTGAGAAAAAATTGAAAGAAATCCTCTTGCGGTTATGTATTTGATTCCTTCTTTTGGACCTTAAAGGAAATAGAGTTATTATATTTATTATTTTGGGTTGAAAGGGTATTTAATTGTGTGTCGTGTGAGATGTAAGTTGGGGTTAAGGTTTAGAAACCCTTTTATCCAAGTGTGAAACTCGGATGGAACCTTAAGTGGGTGTTTAAAGAAGGTTGTTGGTCAATTTCTTGGGGTGGGATGCATAAATAAACCCCCTAGGGTCTATACCATGGTGGTAGGGGTCAAGTGGACATGCAATAGGGCCCAAAGGACTTGATTTGACTCCTGAAAAGTCCTCATGATGAGGAGTGACGAATTTCGAGGAAAGGATGGGGTGAAAAGAGTGAGGGGTTTTCCAAGTGCATGTACCCCTCTTAAATAAGGAAAATGACCTCATTGATGAGGGGGTACATTCACACCTCCCTATCCAAGGGTTACAATTTTTGAGACTTCTATAAGGTTGGAGAGGAGGAAGGAGTGGAGTGTTACCCACTTCTCTTAGAGAGATTGAGGGAAGATGGTAGAAAGAAGGAGAAAAGGAGAGAATTTCATCCCTTTGGAAAGATAGTGACAAAAATGGCTTGGTTTGGAGAGGAAAGATGGATACAGATTTCAATTCCTTCATAAAAAAAAATAAGATAAGTTCTTCCTTTTCCATTTTCCCTTGTTTCTTAGTGGTAAGGAGGTGATCTATTGTACGGATCTTTTGAAAATAGAATTTAGAGAACCTAGATGTATGTTAATTTTATTCCTTGGTAAAAATGATACAAGACTCCATTGATCATTGTGGGGGCTAAAAAATTCCTTGCTCGGGGGTATGGCTAGAGCCCACGAGGCTCCATGATGCCATTACAATAGGGTGGAGAGCAAGACCTAGTTCATGAGTTTGCAATTCAATTGTTTTCTCTAATATTGTGTGTAATATCAAAGAAATTATGTTGGTTGAAGTGTAAAAAAAGGGGTAGTAATGTAAGTTCTTATTGTCTTGAATTTTGGAGAAATTATTGGAGTCATGGGTTATCTTGTATCATAAATATGAAGGCTAAATAAATGATAGTATTGCAGCACTAGAGGAGTTTTGAGAATATATGTATTTATTTCCTTGCATTAAAGTAAAGAAATATATATATATATATATATATATATATATATATATATATATACAATGTTAAGTAATGAGAGCATAAATTCAAAACTTTAGAGAAAACTGGATGTATTCTTTTATAGTGTTGTTCAGAGCAAATATATTCATTGCCTTCAAATAACTATTAGATATAGTTAAATGATGCAACAAACCAACAAAGAAATATAAATCCTGCGTGATAGTGTTGAATGTTAAAACTAGTTTATGCCTTGGCTTAGTTCCAACATACCCGTAAAGATATTGTTAGATTGTAAAATGCATTCGAGAGAGGTATAAATATATAACTATCCTGACTAGTATTCTCAATCAATGTAAAGAGTCATTTAAACCTATGTTTTCTATTTTAACATAGTAACAAAAGATAACGATTATGTGCAGAATTTTGTATACATCTATTTTGATTTTATCTCTGTAATAATAGAGAAGGGTTTCTTTTTTTCTTATGAAAAACAACTGGTAAAAGAAATTAGGTAAACAAAATGTTGAGCCACTGTAATTGAAACTAAACAATTATCAGGTTTAAACATTTTTAAAAAAAACGGAAAAAAAAATATAGAGATTACTTGAGCCTATACATATTAATCTTAACGATGCACTGTAATGGTATCTCTCAAATATTTAACTAATGCATATATTCCATTCATAGCTCAATTAAGGTTGTATTTAACGAATTTTTCATTGCTTCAGTACTCAAGGTCACGTAATCTAAAAAGAGAAGAAAAGAGGATATTTTCATAATTCAAACTTTAGGAGAATTTTTATATTCAATAATTTTATTTTATTTTTATTTTGGATCAAAACATAATAAAAGAATAAAATAGAATAAATGTATTTAAAGCTGTTAAAACTGAACAAAAAAAATAGAGGGGCATACGGCCCTGTGTGAGGGTAAAGGGTAATGGATGAGAAAACATGTTGATAGAAGCTCTTCCTGTGCGATAGGTCTCTGCCCTAGAAAAATTATGTCCCTTCATACATCCAAACCTTGTAGATTCAAATGCAAGAGCGGTCAATAAGTTTTCCTTCAATTCCCTTATGTGTGACCTCCATATGAGTGATGCGCTATCAAATGGATTAGATTTAGTATTAAAACATAATAATAATAATAATAATAATAATAATAATAATAATAATAATAAATAAATAAGGGAGCAAATGTCTCTATGCAAGCAAAATTGCCAGCCTTCATTGTGGCTAACTTCATGCCAAAAGAATTTCTTCTATGAATGACGTGACCTATAAAATTGTATTGAGGGCTATCTCATGTCCATATCAATGCAGGGCATTTAAGTGAATCTTAGGCATTCATCATTTCGCTTTCATCAATCTCCTGGCTACCTTTTTACTGCTATTCATTGTTGCCTTCCTTGTCATTGATGGTTTCCACTCCTCCAAACTCTCCCTCACTGGTACTAATATTTTACTTCTCCAGTTTGGTAAGCCGCGACTTGAACATAAGGATGTTAAACAGGCATAAGACAACTGAGAGGGGGGATGAATCAGTTGTCACAAAATTCAAACTTAAAAACTTCAACACTTATCAATTCCACAACCACACTATTATGTTATTAAGTATGAGCATGAACACAAATAACAAAAAGTAAATCAACACAATGAACACCATATTTTTAAGTGAAAAACTTAATGCGGGAAAAACCACGATGAGGGTTAACTCACAATATAAAGAGATTATAAAATGGAATACAAATGCTCACTGCCTAGAAAAGGACTCACTGTCCAAATACAAAGGCTCACTGCCTACAAAAAGTACTCATTGTCCAATAGGGAGGCTCATTTCCTATAGATACAAAAGAGAACAAAGATTCCCCACAACAATTAGCACACATTCATAGCCTTGAATAAAGGATTGCAAAAACCTTTAGCTTACTTCCTTCAGGGATCCAACACAATGAAGAACTGTTGGCTCAACACACTTTCACACACTTCTACACTTATGATTTGTGGCTCACTTTGTCACTTTGCATCACACTGCCATACAACTCTTCACAACTTGACTTGCATTTATACCATCTTTAACCTTAAAATCTTTCTCCAAGGTCAGCCACAAAAAAAATTATTTCATAAATTCAAATTAGGTCGGCAACTCAACATTCCTACGGTGGAAAGGAATGAGAGTGGACCAATAAAACACTTAACCAAGACCAAAAATAATTTTTTTTGGATCAACCACACACTACCTTAATTAAATTTTATCCTTTGAATGAAGTGTAAACACCAGGTTGACCAAACCTAATGAAAACACAAATGAACATTGATGTAGGCACGTTTCCCAACAAGAAGATAACATGTCGATGCTACAACACGCTTCATTATGCATGAGAATACATCTCAGATTCTTCCAAATACATCTGCGACAAGTGCAACAAACTTCAAACACTGAACACCTTCCACCAATCCATCTAGACTGTGCAAACACACACAACAACACTAAAACATGACTTTTGGACCACCAAACCTCAAACTTCTTTGTCAAAACCTAGAGAACACTTTCACAAGAAATATCTCAAATCTACAAGATCTGAAACAAAACAACGAAGGACTACGGAGTAGAAATATTTCTCTCAGTCCACAAAAGACCAACTCCGCCAGAACAATTCACATGCCGGTGAGCGTAACTTTCTCATACCATCACACCAGAAGCTAAAACTCAAGAGATATCACCACTATACCATCATTATCAAACCTTTAGATTTGTACAAGTATAGGTCAACACAGGAGAAATGTGGAGCACATCCCAGAGCACATTCTGACTTCTCTTCTTTATTAATTTTCTCAAAAACACATGAAAATACACCAATTCAGCACATTTGCAATGTCATAAAAATAGCTCCATATACTCACAGCATCTCAACTAGACATGTACAATCTGCAACATACTGAACTGTGTTGACATCAATGTCAACATTAATGACAACACCACCAAACTAGCTCATACTTGCAACAAAACACTCATAGCACTTTAGAGTATGTTCTTCTAAGAAGAAATTTCTAGCCAAGCAAGTCAACATTAATGGCTTGACAAACCTCAACAATGGTGCAACAATAAAATGGTTGAGCGCCATAATTTCATTTTTAATACTGTCGTAGCCTTGAACCAAATCTGTACATGAACAGCAGTAGTTGTATCAATGTAAGTTACCATGACAGGGATTTAAGTTGGAAATTATGATACCTGCAGACTTTTCAATCTTCGTTCTACTCTATTTTTATCATGCACCTTTATCTCACTCAAATTTATGCTGGTACTATCTAATCTTGCAAGTGTCGATCACGTCTCCTCTTCATCCTAGCAATAACTAGTCCCCTCAACCTTATCGTGGGCAGTCTGTATTTTTCAATCATTGTCTAGATTGCAAATATTCCTTATCTGACATATGAGTTAATGTTGCACTAACAGTAGCGCCAGTTTAAATGGTGATGGGAAGGGTGGTAAGTGTAAGGAAATTTAATCACTTGGAATTAAGTGGAGAGAGACTGCCCTGTGGTTGTTAGAGAGTGACAATATTAACTTCAATATTCGAGGGAATGTGATTATTATTAGCAAATATTATAACTAGCACTTGCACCGATAGGAGGTTCAAGAATAAGCCGATAGGAAATTGAAGGTAAAATTTAAATGTGTTTTAATATTGCATTAAATGAAGTATTACACTCATTGCAATTATAAGAATGCCATATATGCAACTTAACTGAAGCACTATGATATCATTTTAGTTGTACAATTTAATTCAAGTGGTATTCAAGTTAGGTGATATTTCTAAGGTCCAAATTGAACATAATAATGGATGACAATTATTGTAGATGAAATGACAAAATTTGAAAGCAATGAGCAGAGTACTCTAAGCTATTGCAATCTCTATTGTATAACACCCTTTTAACTCTTTTTAGGTTGGTAAAATAGTAGAAAGAACAACAAAAGCTATAAATTTGCCAATATGTCTTCAAAACCATATTTGTACAAACCTAAGCTCTCAAGGAAGGTAATATTGTCCAAAAACCCAGGCTTTGTTACTATTATTACAAATACATATATCAAAAGACCAAGCAACACATGCTAGGGAGTATACCAACCCACAACACATGCCAAGGGAGTATACCAACCCTCAAAGAATTTGGTGTACGAGGAAAGAATAAACAAAAGAATCCAACCAACCTCTAAAAAAGAAACAAAACAACATTTGTATCTATCATTTTTGGGAAAAAATAATTCCCTAAATTAAAGTTGTTTATTCAAATTCACAAATGGATTTCACTTTGAAGGGAAAGAACAACAATGTCATTGACATTTACAAGTATAGAAAAAGAAGAACCTTTTCTAAATGAACTTCTAATTTTGTCACATTAAAGGAAAGTTCCATCATTCCAAAATTGGTTTCCATAAGAAATGTGATAAAAATTATTAATCTTAGAATATTTCGATGAAAATATTCTTGTAAATTAATTCTAGAATTTTTTTGTGAAAGTTGGAAAATCTTATAAGCACTACATTTATTCATAACAAACATAAGTCTAAAGGAAGATAAAAGCTTGAATAGAAACCTAACAATCAATATTGCATAGTATCCAACCTACTCGTTATTAAACTGTATTGTAGTCTAGATGACCACCAAAGAGACCACCATATAAAGTGAGTTGCTGACCCATTTCATGCTAGAAATGGTATTGTAGGATAGAGGAGGGACTTCCCTTATTAAATGGCTTGTAAATGTGTGGCATACATCAAATCTATGACATGTTCTAAAGTTTTAAAATAATAACTATTCCCTTTAAATTAATCCTTTAAAAGACATTTAAAGCTAGTATCTTCACTTTTTGTTTTTAAGTGGGGTGACTATAAAAAGACAATTACATCTTTATTAAAAAGGGACAACACATCATACTCAAGTAAGAAAATAGTTTCAAAATACTCCCTCCTAGCTCCAGGAAAATTCACTGACATGACAAATTCACCTCAAGGAAAATTCACCTCGGTTGAAAATTCATCATCCCATAAAAAAATTGATTTGAATTGTGTTGGTCAATTTTCCTTGAGATTAATTTTCATGGTGGTGAATTTTCCCATAGTGAACTGTTGACGGTGAATTCTTCACCTGTAAATATGCTTTTATGAAATAAAAGTAATTTAAAAAATAATTTTTTAATCTACTCATAGAACCCATTGTTGTTGGCCTTAGGTTTTCATGTATTGTGTGTGGCCCTTAACACCATTTTTTATTAATATAAAATTTATTAGACTATATAGACATAAGTCTAGTTTCATACATAGATTCTAAATTATGTATCCTAAAAGGAAATTGACATGAAGACGAAAATTCTCATAATTAGAAATCATGCAATAGACATTATTAATAAAAAAAATAGTAATTATCATAATATCATTTTTTTTTTGTCAAATATTAATTTTATAATTTTTTTAGTACTATATAATTTTGTTATTGGATGTAATTTATAATTGAGTATGGTGTGTGGGAAAAATAGTTGAAATAAGTATTGTTTAGAGTTGATATTTAGTTTTAAATATAGATACTATTTAGAGTAGAGTTGATATTTATTTTTAAATATAAAGATAATATATTTGAAATAAAATATCATAAATCTTAAATCAATGAAAACTCTTTAAAATAAATGAAACAAAATAAAATAACTATTATATATATATATATATATAGTTCTTCAAATTAAAATAACCCCATTTCTTATCAAAATTTTAAATATTCTTGTTAAACATATTTTTACATCTAAAAGTGTTCTATAATGATATAAAAATACCTCATGTTGTGAACATTTAATTTTATTTTATTTTTACCTTAAAATTGACTAACCATTTACATTTCAAATTATTGAAAATATAAAATTAGTGATATCATTTAATAATAAAATAATGTAAATACAGAATGAATACATCAAAATAAAAAATAGTGATATAATAATAGTGATATTATTTAATAATAAAATAAATTAAATAAAAAGTAAATAAATAAAAAAATCTTTAAAATCTTATTCCAATGAGTTTGATTTCTATGAGAACTACATGGCTGGACATAATGCAGATTGAATTACTAAGATTTACAAACTAAATTCCTCAAGGAGATAAGATTTACAATCTGCAGATTTATAAATAACTTTTGTTTGCAATGCTTGGGGACTGGAAAGTAAGTTGGATTAATTATGTGTGAAACATAAATGTATGCCAAAGATTGAATTTTGCAGCAAAAATTTTCTGTTCATAGAAAGAAAAGACAGATTGAACCTTTGCAAAACATCTGCTGTTGCATACATATTTTTTTAAAAGTATGTCTAATGGTGAAAAAAAAAGGATAACATCATCCATCAATTTACTCTTTTGAGAGTTACCTGTCTCGGATTGCCTTAACATGTTGAAATGAATTGTGATTTTAGTAGGAAACAGTAAAGGATAATTTTTATTTGTTTTATTATAATCTCCCTCTTTCTCAATAGTTTGCCCAGAATTCTTTTAAAAAATAAGAAGCTTCAATACTGTCATATGACAATTAAATATAGCCTTAAAAAGAAATGAATTTGGCATAGCCATAGGATTAATCTTAGAAAGGAGAGCTTAAATAGTTGATAAGTATTCAGAGCCTATCAACTGTTTAAGTGAGGGGATCTAATACAGTCTAGTGTAAAATTGTAAAATACTGGATACCATATAGGAATAATCAAGGAGACTCTTTATTGTACCGAGGCTTGGACATTATTTCTAACAATCTATTTAAATTGCGTCTGACCTGAAAAATTTAGTCCAATTTGGTTATGGGTAAGACCCAAAAGCTTATTAGAAGTCATCTGATTTCAATGGCAACCATAATAGATGCATATAAGCAGCTGTTAAGAAAGAAAAGGGCATGGAACAGGAACTTTGCATCAAATATTTGCTACTTCACAGATGCAGCAAAAAAATAAAAATGAGAAACATTTCCAACCCAAACTTCACGCTACACCCACAAAATAGAATGTGAATAGTCGCAAAGAAAGTGAACAGGAGCAGTGAGAGGAGGGCTAAAATTTTGATAATGCGATCAGAAAACAAAAGTAAAAAGTTAGACTTACCTACTACCTCTCAAGTTTGTTCAGTCTGAGATGTGCAACAATTGGATCTTAGTTTTCTTTGTAGTCGCATATTCTGAGACGCGCCATTTGATTTTTATGTTTATTTGTAGGTGTATCCTTATTTAGGTATAAGGAATAGAGGCGGCGATACACAGTAAAGAGTGATAAATGCATTCGCCAGCTACACAAAAATACATTAATAACAGAGGGAAAAAATATCCATCGGATTTTGGCGATCACATTAACAGCAGGTTCGAATGAATGGAAAGGACATCTGAGAAGACAATTCATATCAAATCATCAGCTGATATTTTCTTGGGCATATCTTACAGCATACGTTTCAGCACCCGCGGCAGGGCAAACCAAATGTATTGAAGCGCAGCAAGTTGTTTGACATAACTTTCCCAGATTTGTTTACCGGCGACAAAGTACTTTATAATTGTTTTCAGGCAACCCTAAATTGTTTTACGGTGCGTGAGACAGGTATGCCGAGTATTTGTGGACTGGCAAGTCCACAATAAAAGCCTATCGGCTAATTAAATGAACAAATTATGTGAGGGTCATGATTGAGGAATGGATGTTAAAGTATTATGTACTATAAATGTAAATGTATGTGAGGGTCTTTGAAGGTATTGGCTATCTAGTCATCAAAATATATTATATGCATATGATGGCATGGAATGGCTAGTATACTTGTGGATCTGTCAAAGTTGTCAGTGTTTGTCAAAGTTGTTTGATGTTGGAAAAAATAATTTACGGCAATTGGAAATGTCCCCCACCTTTACCTCGAAACAAATTAACTCGCCTTCATTATTTTTTTCTTTAATAGATTGCATATATAATATAATATATATAACCTAATAGGTATATAAAAATGAAACGAACCAAAAACCAATCTCCCTACATTTATTGCACGAAGATAGAACTAAAAATATTGAGATTTTAGAACTACGAAGTGGTTGAACTCAAAATAAGAGTTTTGTAATCTTTTAAATATAAATATTGAGTATAATTTTGACATAAATTTCTGACAAACAATTAAATTTTTGACTAACACAAACTTCTAAAAGTATAAATGTATGCACTATGAATGTAGATGGTGCATCTTGATGATTGGATGGCCAATATCCTCATTGAAAATGTGAGTACTATAGATAGGAAGAGCATGAAAAAGGAACAAGAGGACCATGAGAAAGAAAAACATGTAACAGTACCATAAATGCACACATACATGTGAGGGCTATAAAAGAAGAAAAGACGAGAGAAATACTATAAATAAATAAAATGACAGACACGTGTGGGGTCATAGATAACATCGTACTAATGAATAAACAAAGTGCGTGAGGACGGACTCCAGAGGATTGAAAAGAATAAAACCGGAGAGTGTTCAAAAGAGAAAGCATGGCGTACCGTGGTAGTCATGCCAACAATTTTTGCTTTCCTCAACACTTGAAGTTGTCTCCGTTTGTTGATCTCTTCAATGTCCTGAAATATTTCGTCGTATGCTTTCTTTGCCTCCTCCAATCTTTTGACTGCCTTTTCTTGGCTAATTTGCATAATCAACTGCACCAGCATTACCCGATGGGACTCGTTCAGATCCCAAGGATTTTCGTCCAGCAGCCACTGATACTGCTCAAAATCTGTCTGCAAAACGAATGTTTCCTTCATGAATTTTGCTAGAGAAGAACAAGTTACTTTGCTATAATTGGAACTGGAAGTATAAAGGTTATTTACTCACATCGTTTGATACTGTTAAATTTGTATCAAATGCTGGCGTTTTGTAAGTGAAGAAACTTTTGTTGAGCCATTGGCATTCATCTTTCTTTCCACCTTTATTTGACTTTTCATCAGACTCTTCTGCTTCTTCTTCTTCAAGGTTAGCTTCCAGAAATTGCTCTATTAACACATTATCTTCGTTTTCCTCGTCAGGAATATCAGTATCTGTCTCATCTGTAGCACATCTGGTTGGTTGTTGCTTCAGTTCCCTGCACGTCTTCTGATGAGAAAAGCATTCCCGAACCAGTTTAAAAGTCCCCTTATTGGGCATCCAGTTTTCAAGGGTTTGGGAGATAACCTGATGTAAAATTTTGGAGTCTTCTGAATTCTTGCCAAGTAAATTTGAAAGAGTAATTCCCTCTTCGAGCATAAAATCAGGAGCGCCATCATTTCCCTGTGAAATCAGCTGCCTCAGTTGAAAATCAGGCATGTGGCGAAGTACCGATTTTAATTCGCGGCTTTCCTGTAGCTGCTTTAGAGTTTCTTCAATTTCTCTTTGAGCGCGCAGAAGCTTTTTTGTGTTGTCATAGTAATCCGGTGTGAATTCATCAGACTTGGGGAGCAGTGAAAACAAATTGAACTTTTCCAAGGATGGCTCTGTGCTTCTGCCTCCCACTCTCACAACACCTTTAGGGCAGAAATTTAAACAGGACAGGAGGAAGTGATCCAAACCCTGGTTCTTGTATGTGACTACCAGTGCAGGCCCCGCCGGCAATGTATTTGCAGACAACAGTATCTGCAATATCTTCGCTCCCACAAACGATTTCCCTGTTTGATGGATTGAAATGACAAAAAAGTTGTTGAAATATTTTTCGATAAATTGTTGACTGTAAATAACCACTAAGGGATGTGCAGTTACAGTAACATTTTTCAAGAACATGAGCCATTCTTTTTATGTAAAAATTGGTTAAACTGGTAATTACTCCAAGCACGGAATCCGAGGAGGTGGGAACAGTAAAAAAGTAAATGATAGAAAAATAAAACTTGACACGTGGAGCCAGCCATTTTTTTTTCTTTACCTGTCTAATAAAATATAAATACCTAGTTTTATTTTATAAAGACGAAACAATTAGAGAGTATGTTTTTTAAACTGGCAAATAAACTTGACGGCTATATGAGTGTATTTAAGCTTTTTAAATATAAAATATAATTAACTTGTAAAAGATAAAAATTTTAGAATATATATATAATTTTTCTACTTATTTATAAATCAAAGTGAGGTTGTGTGAGAAATTTATTTCTCGATGACATTGACATTCATATATTTCACAATATTAAACAACACTTTTCACAATGAAAGACATATAAATAGGGCTAATTGCCATTACTTATGAATTGTTTAGGTCATTTGTTTACTAATTGTCATTATTTATGAATTGTTTAGGTCATTGTAAATAAATGAGATGGATATTAAGTGGTTAGTGGTCGAAGGGTCTAAGTTCTAGTTTTTCTCTATCATGATTTTGTGGTCTTATGTTTTTAGTTTAATAGTTGAGTTGGATATCATTCAAATATATATTTTTTATAATATCTAATTTACAAACTCTTTTTTATTTTGATTTTTTGAAATCATGTTGTCCCTTCTTGTTATTTTGTTTTTGTTGACATGTTATCTCTATTATTATGAAATGGGTCTCTAATTATAACTTAAATTCAATAGTAAAAGAAAAAAAAACTATGCACTCTCCTTTCTCTTTCATTTTGGCTTATATTTTGCATGTTGCTTCTATTTCTAAATCTATAAGGCCACAAGCATGAGGTTTTCTATAAAACATGGATTTGTATATTCCCTTCTCATTTGATTTTCTCTCAACTTGTATCATTCTTCTCTTGATTATTTGCTTTTCTCTTAACTTATATTATATATTTCTTACTAATCAATTATATTATACTCAATCTATAGAAAATATTTTTAAACCCCTTCATGCCATTAAGAAAGATAAACAACTCTCACAATAATAAAAAAGAAAGAAAATAACACTTAAACTTTTTAAAAAATAAAAATCTTAAGATTAATCTTTTTCTAAAAATAGAGATCATATTAGAAGTACCTAATTTCCAATAGGAATGTTCCCCTCCAAAACAAACTTTGATAATCAATATAAAAGGAAAAAAAATATTTTTATTTTATTTTTTATTTTAAATTTTTTTATTATTATTATTTTATTTCAAAAATTTTGAACTCTTTATCAAAGATACACACCTCCAATTTTTATTAATTTTTTAATATTTTAAAAGATTTTAATTATATATTATGATATTTAGAAATATGAATAAAGATTAAGATTAAAATATTAAAATATTCACATCAAGATTATGAGGATAATATTTTTGTTCATAAATGAGTTGTGTTGTTTTGTGAGTACTTTGGGGTTTTTTATAAGCTAGGTGGTTTCCTAAGTCAATTGAGTCCTCCTTCTCCCTTGTTTTATAGATATATATAGATAGATAGATAAATAGATATTGAGGGGCTTATTTTTATGGTATGTATTTGTGTTCTTCCTTTTGCTAAGATCAAATAAATGTTTTAGAATAATTTATTGTATTTTTAGGTCCTTTATATGTTATCTATGACTCATCTTTTATCCCTCTTTTATTATCACGGTCCCCTATTCTTATAGGGATATTATTGCTAGGATGGGGATAGGTTACTTCCATCACATGATAGGAATGCCTTTACTATAATGTTTATTGGACAAGGAAAAGAAAAACATAGAACATGGTTAAAAATTATGATGAAACTCCCTTGGTTAACATCCCTTTTATGGAATCAAGATCAAATTATCAAGATTTTTGGGTTTTCTTTGGTGGGAAAGTTCATGGGTGCTTATGTCTCTATCAAAGAGGATAAATATTTACTTTTTTGAAGTGACCCTTAGTTCATGGGCTCTTGTGGCTTATTTCCATAACACTAGATATTTTATTTTGATCCAATAGAGGAAACTCCTTGAGTGCAAGTCTAGTTAAGAATATCCTCCATTCCTTTATTTTTTTTTGAATGAAGAAGCATTAAAGTTATAGGAAATATTGTTGGGACATATAAGACATGGGTTCCACCCCCCACCAAAATAATTCTCAATAGCCTAAATTTATGTGGAATTGGATCTCATTAATGGAATCTCTAAGTCCATCAATCTAAATCTAAAAGAGTATTTTTATCCCTCAAGGTCTGATTATGAGTGTGTTCTATTCAAATGTGTTTTTTTTCATGAGTATGAGAATTTTCAAAGGAACTACCTAAAAATAGTAAATTAAATGAGGTTAAAAATGACATCTCTCAAAAATATTTTAGCAAAAGCAAGAGGCACAAAGGAAATTTTGATACTTCATTGAAAGATCCTTCTTACTTGAACTTGTTCTCGATCATGTCCCTGGATGTTTCTCTTATTAGAAGTACCTCCTTGTTTGCTTCTAATAAAGAAAATATTTCTAATGTTGTTCCTCCTATTGTTAAAGTGACATTACTTATGGATACAACTATTAAGGTGACAATACTTGCAGTAGAGGAGTCAAAACTTGTTGAAGGTGTTGTTGGTTTCATACTGATTTTTGAGGTGATTCAACAATGGAAGAGGATTTCACCTCCCTTGTCACTAGTCAAAAAAGTTAAAGGATGGAAGAAATATGATGAAAATAGATCCAAAGAGGATTTAGAGAATATAAAAGCTAGCAAATAATCCACTTTGGACTCAACAATCAAAACTAAAAGGAATTTTAGTAAATATTGAGGGTTGATTTTTCTTTTATGGTTTGTTGTCTCATTTTTAACATTGGTGTTAATCTAAGTATGTCTGCTTAAAACCTTGTGAGGTGTGACTTCATTATGATTTCTCTTTTACAATTTTTTTTATTGTTATAATTTGTTTTCTCCCCATTTAAGCTTTTATTTTTGAGTTGAAGCTACATATATTTAATTTTATATTTTTTTGTAAAGGGTAAGAATGAGGTTTAAGTCAAATTACATACAATTTTACACTCATGAACATTGAAAATAATTATACAAAGAATAATTAAAATATATTTTTAATATTATTCTATCTTTTCTTTAAAAAATCTATATTTTTAATAATTTATATAAAAATAAAAATAATAGAACAAATACCTCTACTTATACTTTATTAAAAAAAATATAATATATTATAAAAATATAAAATATAAATAAAATAATTTTAAAATAAATATATTATTTAAACATCAATTATAAAAAACATAATCAAAACATACTTTTCCAAAAAAAAAAAAACCTACATAATAATTTGAAAATCAATCTTTTCTATGTGGAAGGAAGACTTCAATGCTTAGCAACTACACCCATAAACATGTGTTTTCATAAGTGAATGGAAATACAATTCTTATTAAAAAGTTATAAAACCAAAATTTCTATATTTGATTTAAAGAAGATTCCTTAGTATTAATTACAATATATATAAAGTGAATATTTGCAACTTTTGCATGCTTTTTATTAAGTAATTATGAATTTGAATAGAATGTACGATTAAATTGGAGCTTTTGCTTAAAGAAGCAAAGCTACTTTTATCTTATTAGTGGGAATAAATTAAAATGGGCATAAGAGCAAAACAATAAAAATAAAAATAAAAAAAATGTTCGAACCACCTTTTAGATCAAGATCCATAATTGACAAATGAATTTTTAAAAAAAGAAAGCAAAGGCAAAAATAAGGAAGCTGACTTTATTTATTTATTTATTTTTCTGAAGCTCACTATACTTGGTTCCATCACTTTTCAAATCTTGCGCTTTGGCCAACTGTGAGAAATTCAGTTAAGGAAATTACTCTTAGAAAGAAAATTACAGGAGGAAGTTCATTGCCCATACCTGTACCGGGAGGTCCTTGAATCAAAACCAGGCGGTTATTTACCGCAAGTCTAATTGCATTTAGCTGGCTTGGGTCCAGAGTGGTCTTATACCCGCTTTTGATTAAATTATCCAAATCTCTAACCCCAGACCGAACGCAATTCTCACCAAACAAGCATCCCCAGTCCACAATGGTAGCCGGGTCCGAAAGGTATTTCGCAGGTTGGTGAGTCCATTTAGCGTACACAAATTCTTCCAGGAATGGAAAATTGTCACACTCCATCTCTTGCAGCCTTCTCAAGACCGGCTCGTATGCTCTGTAAAATGTTGGATTTTCAGCGAAAACAAGGTCGGAAGCTCCCAACAGTTTGCTTATACATTGAGCCGATGAGCCTGTGGCGCCCGCTTTTCCGTCCACTGGTTCCATGAAAATAATTGGCGATCTCTTGTCCCCCTCGCATCTGGCCACCACACCCCAAGTCGAAGACTCGAAATTTCCTCCGTCGTCAGATATACAGAGAAGGGTTCCAGAAATGGGAGGTTCGAGGTGTCCTCTACCGCCAAGTCTCTGGGCTGTTATTGCTAAAGTAATCCCGGGTTTTCTTCTACTAAAATGGATTCCTAGGACTTGTCCACCGGTCCAAACTTTCATGTCTCTCTGATCCAATTTGTTTGCTTTGAGGTCGGCGAGGCCCTTTCTCAGGGGCGCAAAGCAGTCTTCCCTTAAAAGCGTATAATACGTGTCTAGGTATTCGTCCAGAGAGCCATAGCTTCCCTCCTCCTTGACGAAGGGAAGGGGTTTAAGAACCCATTCATCTTCGCTTTTAATCTCTGCAGAGACTGGAACTAGCGGCATTTTGTCCCACGGCAACACTGCTTCCTCCGGCGCCTCGGCACCCGAGCTGTAAACCCCAGCACGGCAACGCAGAAGCTCCACGAGGAAATCACAAAACCTAGACGAAGCAATATCATCTTCCTTTACGATTTCCATCATCGATTCAATCAGCGGCAGAAGATCGGTAACGCCTTTTGGAGTGTGCGCCACAAGGCCGAGCATGAAATTTTCGATGAGCAAACCTTTTTCTTCATCTTCTTTTCTGCACTGATCTAAAACGTACTGCTTTAATGCGCCCGTCGATCTCAAAAACTCGGTACCGCAGAAGAATTTGAAAAATTGCTTCACTCTCGCGCCGTAGAAAGCCTCGCTTTCTTCCTGCAGAGTGTACGCCAATTCCAACACCCGAGACACTAGCTCCTGTGGCGGCTGCCGGAGCTCCAACACGAGAAGAAACCCTACCGGACATTTCGTAATTGCTCGCAGTACCTTCCCAGGGCCATCTGCGCAGAGACGCAGAAGCTTATCCAGATAGAGATAGAGAACCACCGGGCCCCTCTGCTTACACTGCACCAGGCGCGCGTACGCTGCGCGTGGCCTCTTCGCATTTTCATCTAAAGTGAATTGCAATACATCGCCGACTTCAAGATCCAGAAGGCCTGTGTCGGTTTTCGAACGGTCGCCGTGTCTGAATTTCACAGTCTGCGAAGTGCCCTCCACCTTCATAAAGCCAAAATTCTCATTCGCAACCAAAGCTGAAATCTCTCCGATCTGTAATTCGCCTGAAATAGCCAGCGGGTTATCAGCAGGGTCTCTGTTCACTTGCTGCCGACCTACAAATCCCTGGCATCTTCCTGAGCCTCGAAACCTTCCTCTGCTTCCTCCTCTGCTACTATTATAATCATTATTTCTTTGAGAACCGGGAAAGCCTCTACCCCTTCCTCCCCATCTCCCTCTACCTCTGCTACAATCATTCTCCATATTTTGTACACTGTATAAAAATACATTAGTTGCCCTCTAAGCTACAATTTATATAATTTAGAATGTAGGCTGCCTGCGTGATGGCTAAAATGCAAATGATTATGCAGGTGCCCGTCTTATCATAAAGAAAGCAGCTGCATTACCTTAACGCTTCATATTGATGCCCATTCGCGCGCTTTCGGCCATATTTCCAGTAAAGTACTGCGATATATTATTTTTACGTCTTTTCGCTTAACTTGCATCCTAAGTTTTCAATCTTATTTATCCGCACTGTTACATTTAATCTGTAAATGTTTTATTCTAACCAAGTCTTTGAAGTCAAACTTCGTCTTCATTGGTACGAAAGAGAGAATAGAAAAGCCACGATTCGCGTCAACGGATATAATTTGTAACATCGTCTCCACCTTGTTGCAAATTCTACTCGATTGCAGTACGTCAAACAATTTAATCTTTGCAGATTCCATTCGATTGTACCATATCAAAGAACTCAATCTTATAGAGAATCACGATGAAAAACTTTACATGAGAATGAGATTAAGTGGAAAGCAAAAAAATGTTGATAGTTCAATTAAAAAGTAGTTTGCATTGTGAAACTGAAAGATGGTCGATATTCAAGAAAGAGTGAGAAAAAAGAACATACCTATTTCGCAACACTGTTGTGTTAGAGATGTAATGATAGGACATCATGGAGTGCTTAGCCTATAATGATACCCATATAAACTACAAAGACATCTTGAGAGTTATAATGTCCCCTTTTGGAATATTCCTTAATTTAGGCCTACAAAACAATAATAAACACTAAAAACTACTATTAGCAATAACAAGTATCAACTTAATGGTTATATTCAAATTGAACAATACACCATAGCTAAAACATCATAATAGTTAGATCTATAGTTCATATCATTATTAAAATTTGAAATCATAATAACTTAACATCACTAATGATTATTCCAAGGCATATTTTGATAGCCAATCATATTAGGAATTCTCTAAAAATATTTACAAGTCACAATCTCAAGGATGTTGTTCTTGTATTGTGAGAGCATGGATTGGTCCTTGTCCATCTATCTCAGAGTGGCATACTTGAGAAGACCCTCAAGCCCAAGAGCACTCATACCACCTGACCCTATGAGCGTTGCATCTCAAGAGTGGTGTACCTGAGAAGTCCCTCAAGATCGAGAGCACTCATCTACCTCTTGGCCCACAAACATGGCAGGGTCTTAAGTCCAGACCATCCCTTAGTCTACCTTTTAGGCACTCCATCCTCCTTGATTAAGCCCAAGAGCACTCATTCGCCTCCCAACCCACAAGTGTTGCATCTTGGGGGTGGCATGCTTGATAAGATGCATGAAGACTGTCTCTCTCAACAAACCTAGGAGCACTCATATGCCTCCCCATCCCATGAGCATTGCATCTCGAGGGTGGCGTACTTGATGAAGAGAAATTTGGTACTCCCCATCTCATGAACCTGAAAGGTTGATCAACCTCCCTATTTGTAAACACTTCTATAAAGGGCTGATGCAAGAAGTTGGGTCTACAAAATGCTAAAAAATTGTAAGTGTTTTTGTTGTTTTTTAGAAATTTTCACACTTGGATTGAAAATTTGAAGCATTTACACAATGATTCTTTAAAAAAGTCAGTAATATGAAATTTAGCATTTTGAATCTAGTTTTTTCAAATATGTAATTTATTCAAATACCTAGATGATAGAAATTAAATTTTGATAGGGATGTATAAAAACCACTTTTTAAAAGTCTCTGTTTTTTTACCATACCTTGTACGTGTACGGACACCACATTTTGACCCAAATAAAAGTATTTTACTAATTTCTTTTGGAGAAAGAGAGCTAACAACATGAAGATTGATGAGGAATTTTTTTTGAATATATATATTTTTTATTGAATTTTTATTGGCCTTAATTACTGTTTTTAAAAATCAACGTGTACGAATAGCATAATTGAATCTAAACTAAACATTTTTTGAATATTTTTTCTTTCATTGTGTAGAGAATTGTCTGAAGATTGATGCCATATAATGTTTTTTACAAGAAACTTAACAAAAAAAGTTACTAAAAAACAAAAAAAGCCTAATATTTCAAGTTCAAGGACTAGTTTGCTTAGAAATTAATTAAAAAATAACAAATATAATCCAATATTAATAAAAATTATATATTTGGAAACTAGACATCGTGTTCTCTAATGGGTTTTAATTTTATAGATTGATTCAGAAAAAAAGTCCATTAGCCATATTGCCAAAGTTGGACATTCTTCTTCAATCTACCTTAGTTTTATAGTTGCAAGGCAAAGGCTAATGGTTGGGTTGCCAACCCGTTCCCGAGCTTAAAACCGAGGCAATATGTGGGTTGGGAATTCAAAATTTTAAAAAATGCATACATGTTTTTAAAAACGCATACACGTTACAAAACGCATGTGTTATTTATTTTCTTGATTATTTTGAAAAAATACTTTTTAGAAATGTGTACGCATTTTAAAACGTGTATGCGTTTTGTGTTACAAAACATGTACGTGTTTCTAAAAGGTATTTAATTTTATAAATAAATGGCTTGTATGTCTTATAAAATGCGTACGCATTATGTAACGCGTACGCGTTATAACACGTACAATTTTTTTAGTGCATACCCATTATTTTAGGCTCGAGTACTCGAAGCATAATGGATATGCATTTTTTTAATAACATGTATGCATTTTCTATGAGATTATTTTGGCTGAAACTTCCCCTCTTCGTAGACTCAACTTCTTTCTTTTACCCTCAATTCAAAATAGATTGCTAAAGGAATCTTATCATATTAATCGTTAATCCAATATCGTTTCCGTGGTGGTTGTTTCTCCACGAAAACAATATTATTGGGAAGTAAGTTTTAAATGTGGTGTCCGTACACAATGAACTTGTACTGAAGGAGAAACAACCACCTTAGTACTCTTATTACACCTCACAGAAGGAGGAGGCCTAGAATCGTCATCAGAAGAATCAAAGTTGACAGTAGGGTGAATTGTTAAGTGTTCACGAAGTGAATTCTTCGACCAGGTAGAGGAAGAAACATGGCAAGAGCCTCTAGAATAGTCACGAGCCAAGTGACCAACAACAAAATAGTGTTTACAATGAAAAAGAAGACCCTTGTAATCCACAAGCTGAGACCAAGACCAACCATTAATCTACAGCACAACCTCACTAGGTAACACCTTTGACAGATCAACCTCCACCAGAATCCTAACAAAGGAGGTATGAGTAAAATTCTCAAAAGCCTTATCCAATTTCAAAAGTCTACCAATAGTATTTCCAATGCACTCATAGGTAGAGGGACATCAGAACTGTAAGGGAAGATAGGGAAATCTTACCCAAATAGGTACCACATCTAAAGGTTCCTTCAAAGGGTTCAAAAGAATGAACCTAAGGCCTTATGGAGAGGGGATGAGAATCCCAAACCCACAAATCATGATTTAAAACAACTTTTCTGTCTTCAAGAGAACTGAAACCCACAACAAAAAAACTATTTGTAGAAGGGTAAATATCCATCAAACCATCAACCAAAGGAGACCAATGGTTGGTGATCCAAAGGTGCAAATATGGAAGAGAAGGCCACAAGTGGAAAAATCTACAAATAAGAGCAGTCTTGGAATAAAAATCAATATTATTAGCAACTTCCTTACCAAGAGAAACAACAGGAGCAACCACTACATATCACAAAGGATGCACAACACCCTCCCCAAGTCTCTTAGACTTCACAATATCAACAAAAGGAAGAGGGCAGACATTCTGCCCCACACGAGAGAAAGGGGAAACCACAGATACACCCATAACAACACCAACAACAAATCCAACCGCAAGAGCCTTTAAAGCAACAGCTAGCACCATGCGATGGTCTCTAGGCACATCCTCAGCACCAGACATGGCATCCACCATAGCATAACCCACATCACACTCAATTGTAGAAAGGTCAACAACTAAATCACACCTTGGCGGAGATAGAGGTGAAACCTCAAAGCAACAACAATTCAAATTTTCATTTAGGTGGGAGGGGGCATGGGCATCCATAACGGGAGTTTACCTTATGGTATTTTTGTATTCAATATTTCCCTTAGTTAATTTCATCAATCTTTTTGAAGTCTCCCTAGGTCAACGATTATCCTTTGATTTCTATCACAGGTTGCGATCTCCCTAGTCGGTGATTAATTTTTGTGTAGGCTACAATTGGAGGGCATGGCAAGAGTAAAAAATCTAAACAACTTATTGAAGATGCATGGAAAAATTGTGAACATTTTGATTAATCCACTACAAATGATTTGACATCAAGAGGAGCTCACAAACCTTATAAATCTTTGGTGCCTTGTGTCTTGGGGTGAGGCTTGTGTATTACTCTTTTCTTGATGCTCTTGATCCCATACACTACTTTGATCTTATGAACATTATTAAAATATTTCATTTATTCATTGCATTTGCATTTTTCGTCAAAAATCTAACTTTTACTATAAATCAATATCATGTCCATTTTTTCTTATTTATCTTTTAATAAATATTTGATTATATATAATGATGACATAAATAAACCAGTGTATATCCAACATATTGGATGCCTATTCGAATAATATAAAATATATACTTTTATTAAAATTATAATTAATTAAAATTAAAAATATACAATTTAGATTTTTTCATTAATTGTTAATTTTTAAAAATGTGTATTATTGAGATAGAAGTTGCCACTCAACAATAAATTCCACCTTGTGCCTATTCATGTCCAAAGAATATCTTCTAAATAAATGGTGATTCATTTGTTTTATTAATAATATTTTTCTTTTTAATTATGTCAAGATACAAATTATGATAAGTTGCTAAGAATATATTAAGTTATAATGGACATGTTGATAAATGAGTTGTAAGTTAAGACTAATCCCAATTATTTAAAATAGATATATATTACCAATTTGTTAGGTTTACAAAAATAAAATTAGGGTCTTTACCTCTTAGTTTGCATGTGTGATTTTATAACCTATTTTTAATATATATACATATTATTTTCACATTAAAACAAAAAAAAATATTTTTCTTGAAAAAGGAATCATATCACAATTTCTAATATTTCAATCTTTAAATTTTCAATATTAAAGACACACAATATCACCATAATGAGTAAATAAGAAGATATCATTTCTCACTAAAATCGTAAGGAATGGTTGAATAGTCAAAAGTATATTTTTGCTAATATAAAAAAGGAAAATTATTTACTAGGTTTAAGTTGGATGAGGTGTAAAATTGTCATCAATTATTTTGTGTTTAACTAGAGAAAACATTTTTAATCAATTTCAAAGTTTAGAAATAATACAAATTATTCTATCATATCCACCCATGCCTCCTTAGTGCTTGCCACCACGTGCTCCTCTACTTCAAAAATAAATTTGAAGTGCATGTCTACTCTACTTAGCACTATACTTCACTTTGATAATTATGTTATATGAATAAAACACCTATTGCCCATTCCATTTAATTTCTTAGTGGGGTTTAGGCATGTAGAAAGTTTTATTTTGATTTCTTCTAGCAATGATCATATGAGAATAAATATTTATGAAAAAATTGAAAGGAATTCCATGCCAAAAATACTTCCTATGCTAATCAATGAGGAACTAAATACATGTAAACAATGATAATCTATATCTTGGGAAAACCTTTTCAAGAAAAATCCTAGCATCCAAATACTGAACCAATATATTCACAATATCAATCTAGTTATAATACATCATCACATTCAAGCCTTCACAAGAGAACAATCAACACAAGTTTAGAGAAATTTTAGTAGCATAAAACCACAAAAAATTACATGATACTACATTTGGCTATAGGAAAATTCACTGCCAACAATTCACCACTGGAAAATTCACCACCAACAATTCATCACCCAATAATTCATCACTATGAAAAATTCATCTCATGGAAAATTCACCACTAGCAATTCATCGTCGTGCATAATTCATCGCATATACAATTAGAAAATTTGATTTATGATAATAAAAATGAAAACATTTTTCAATATATTTTATTTTATTCTAGTAAACAAATTATACAACAATATCAGTCATCTATATTATTAATGTGGTGGAAATTATTATTTTGCAAAAAAAATCTCAAAGTCTTGGAAATATATATTAAAAAATGTTAATGCGATGAATTATCCACAACATGATGATGAATTTTCCGACATTGAATTTTGTTGGCAGTGAATTTTCTTGAAGCCACTACATTTCCATCCTAGGCACCAATATATAAAAGATACAAATCCAAAATCCATAAATGGTGAACAATAAACCATGGGTGAATACCACTACTAAAAATGTCACCCAAATTCGGGCCATGAGGAATTCTAGTGCCAAATTCCCAACTCCCATGTGATAAGTCAACATGTTAATATTATAATATTTTATTACACTGACATAATCCATCATAGTCAACTTACACCATTGTGTGCTCCATTATCTCCACTCAAATATGCCTTATGATGCATCATAACATGAGTAATAGAGTTGAAAAAAAGAAAGTCTACTATGTTTAACTTCTTATTTAATCATGTTCTTACATGTTTCTATCTTCTTATTTAATCATGTTCTTACATGTTTCATAGAGTCTAACACAAGTAATCCCAACATCTTACAATGCCATAATGATATCAAAATTCTCTTACAATTTCTTACACACATTATAAAGTATCCAACATTTGACACAAAGTGCCACCTCAAAGTGGGACACTCTTTCCCATGTGAGGATAAAATAATAAATATTTATATATATGGAACATTGGGATGTAATGTTAAGATACATTTCTTAATTTTCTCCCACTTATTGACACCTTGCAACAATAAAAGGGAGCTTCCAATAATCTATAAACTGACTACTAAGAACTAAGAAGCCCTAACTACTTGTCTATGCTTACAAGCTTCATCAATGCATCTACAACATTCGTCGAAGTGTCAATATTTTCAACCATCAACCTTCCATCTTCCACCATGTCATAAAAATGATAATAAACATCTATATGCTTCATGAATCATGAATTAAAAGTCATGTTCATTATGCAATTGATGAAAGTTTGACTACCACATTAAATTTGAATTACTCCCTAATTTAGCCTAATATCTAAGCATAATTTTTAAGGCCAAACTGCTTCATTATGGATGCGAGTAGTTTTCATGTGTGCTACCTTTTTAGTACATAAAATGATCGCAACCTATTTATTTTTCATCCAAAAAAGTGCACCACTAAATGATTTAAAAAAATAACTAGTAGAAGATCTTCCACTATCCACATCTCCTTCCCAATTTGAGTCAACAAACCCTAAGATCTCTAAGTGTTAAAATTATAAACTAAATTTTCTACAAGTGCCACCATGATGCTACATCTGACCACCATGATTCTTTTTGTAACCATCATGATGCTATGTGTGAATATGGTAGTAAACATATAATACTTTATACTTCCACACATATACTTGAAGACTCTCTTCATTATTGATGAATTTTCTCTCCTAAAATTAGCCATAAAATAGCTCAAGAATCCCACTACTTGGGAAATGTTTGGTCTAGTGCTAACCCTGGCATACATCAAACTACTATTCACATTAGTGTAAGGAACATGAGACATTTTCCATCTCTATAGGTGAACATGGTCACCACTTAATTGATAATTTAGCACCCACTAAAGTAGGAACATTCACTAATTTTTTGTATAGTATGTTGAAATGTTGTAACATAGACTCAACATACTTACTCTATCCCATATAAAGTTTTCTATTATCTTATATCTTATTATCTCCATACCTAAGATGAACTTGAAAGCCTTTAAGTTGTTTATATTAAAGTATAATGAGAATTGAGACATTAGATCCCTAAGATCATCCATTTTTATTATCAAATATGATCAACATGTCATCTATATACAAAGTGATAATAAAAAATGACCACCATCTTTCTTAAAACATACATAGTGATCTCATTTTGACCTTACAAAACCAAGCTTTAAAAATTATAAATCAAGATTTTAATCACACTTTGGGAGACTATTTGAGACCAAAAAAATATTTCCTTAATCTACAATCTTGTGGCTCCTTAATATTTACCATGTAGTGTTCATAAGTTATGTCATGTAGATTTCTTCCTCCAAATCACCATGTAGGAAAGTTGTCTTTGCATCCATATAATCAATATCAAGTTCAAATTGTGTTGTGCAATAGATAATAAGAATCAGATGGATGTCAGCTTAACAATTAAAGAAAAACCTCACCATAGTAAATTCCCTCAATCTGGGAATACCCTTTTGCAATTAGTCTAACATTTGGAACGAGCCTCTTCCCCTTCAACTACTAAACCAAGTTACAAGTGCCATTCTTCTTTAAAAAACCATCTCATCATCCATGATCACCTTCTAGGACTCACAATCATCCATCTACATTGCCTTAGTCATATTTTGACTAAGGCTCATTAGTGTTAGAAATCAAGGAAAAACACATCTAAAATTGGCTAGACTATACCTTTTTGGTTATTCTTCTAAACTCTCTAGGATCGTATTATCCTCCTCATTAGGTCCATCCTAAACCTCTAGTTTAGCCCTAGGTGTATTTTCCTTAGCCTTTGGTTGTAATTGCATTATAGATTTCACACTCCTCTCTAGTTTCTCAATTGAAGGAAGATAATTTATCCCTTTAAAGATCACAGTCTAAGATACTAGAATCAATCAATTGATGCATCTCAGATCAAAAAATAACATTTACAATTGCCTTTTATTGCTTGAAAATTTTGCAAACTGTTGTACAGTTGCATTGTGAATTACGTAATCATAAATTGAGCAAATTCTAAGAAAACAATTACTATCAGACCTATACAAACACAAAAGAAGGAACTTAGAATAGTGTTAAACATAGTCAAATTTTTAATTTTGCAAAATACTATGCAGGACATAGGCACCCTAAGCACCCTTGTCCAATTAAATTGAGCTGAAATTTGGTGTACAAAACCTTGTCTCTAGTCTCTACCTAGATCTAGCGTCAATTTTTGAATATCAATCCTGTAACTATCTATTTTGCTAAAAACATTGCTTTCTTGATCCATAGGAGATGACACAAAGTTCTCATTGCAAAAATCTTGTATTCTCATAATTCATGTTCTATTGTCAGATCTTGTTAAGAATTTCAAGAAATTTAAATGTTACTAGCATGTGTGAAAATGAGTTCATTTCTCCTCTTTTATTATTTTCCATTCATCTCTCTCCCACTATCTCTCCTATGTGTGATATTATCTTAGTGTAGAGAATTGAATCGTTAATAATAATGACAATCACACACATTCTTCTCTTGATACCTCACCTATTTGGGAAGAAGGTATTGTAGTGCTAGAAGATCCAATCATTGAGCCTCATGAGAATCTTGTTTGTTTCTCTCCCAATACCTCTCCTACTTGGGAAGATATTATGGTGCAAGAGGATGACATCATCGGTATATTTCTTTCAAAAGATAGTAAGAGGGATTGCATAGATGAATATGCTAAGGTGACATTAGATCCCCCCTTGATCTAGAAGTTCATCAATAAGTAACTTCATTGAGGTTATGAATGCATAATTAACTATTATATCTCCCTTAATTATTGGACCTCCTAAAAATCCTTTAATTATTGGACCTCCTAAAAGTCCTCTAATTATAGGACCTCTTAAATCACCTCTCATTATAGGACCTCCTAAACTCATGGCCATATCCTAAACTTTACAAAACAACTCACTAGTAATAATGTGTTATAACAACCAAGATATCACACAATTTCTCACACTTATAACACTAAAACTAGCAAGCAACCCAAAAAAATTCCAACATCCATCTCAATGTCTCAACCATACCTTCCACTTGCACCTAACATTCCTCAACATAGCAGTAAAGAATATGATCTTGTTGAGCAACTTCATAATCTCTTGTAAAGATATCCTTGTGTGATTTAATTCAAACATCACCTATTTTATCATGGCATGCTTCAAAATGCTTTGCAAAAAGTTTTTGTACCTTATAGTGCACAACCAAATGATGTGGAAACTTTACTTAGAGAGTATGAAGTTAGCTAGTGTGGAAATTGTTTTTCATTGAAGTGAATTACCCCTTTTGGAAACAACAAAAAAAATGATGGGCCTTGATGATAATGGTTGTTATTAAAAATATGGGAATTAGACATACCCTTATTGACAATGGTTCAGGGCTTAATGTTTGTAGTGTTCATCTTTTGGATAAAATTGGAGCAAAAAATAATTTGATTCAACCAGTTGATTTGTCTATCTGTAGTTTTGATAATGTGGGAATACAACCACTTGGTGTGATCACATTAACTATTAAAGTTGGTCATGTTGTGTTACAAACTCCTATCCATGTCAAGCCCGATAATCGTTCATATAATCTTCTCTTGGGTAGACCATGGATTCATGAGATGTAAGGTGTGCCCTCAATGCTTCATTGTTTAATGAAATACACTTATAACAATAAGGTTTGCATGATAAGATTTGATCTTAAATCTAAAAAATTGTTTACAAACTGAAATAGGAATGAAAAGTCCTTTTAGAACATTGATACCAACCTCAAAAGTGGAACCTTTACAAATTGAAGACAAATATGAGTGTCTTTCATTTGTGATGAAATTGTTGGATGATGATTGGGGATCATTAGATTTCATGCCTACATTTATAGGGGAATACAATATTTCACCATAAAAATTAAAAAAAGAGAAGGAAATTGAATTAGTATCAAAACAACTTATCACTAGAAATCATCACAAAGAACATAATCCACAATTTCTAGCAATAAGGAAGATGCAAACTACACATCTACATATGATGAAAGTGAGTATGAAAAATGACTTTCTTTGAAAGAAATGGAAGCCATTTATGGAAGAGGTTATCAACTTTTGAAACAATTTGGTTATAATGGAAAAGGATGTAGTGTAAAAGAACAAGGTATATGTGTCCCCATAGAGCCCAATACATAGAAAACAACAAGAGGTCTTGGTTATTGTCCTTCAAAAATGATGAAAGCACTAAAAAGGCCACTTAAAGTCAATGTCATCATGCAAAGTTCTCCCAAGACAACTTTGATAGGATAATAGGTCAAACAACATTAGTTGTTGCTCCTTGCCATGTGGTAGTTGTAGCATCACATAATACTCTCTACCATGCATGGGGGTATAAAATAGGCTTTATGCAATCATATTTCATCTTGGAAGAAGCATCATACAATCATCCATTATGGCTCATCTTTGTCCCTACACTTGGGGGCAAGGAGTTAGGTAGCCTTATACTAGGTGTATTCCTTCTTGCAAGGGATCCCTTTGTATCTCATTAAAATGTGAGTGTACAACAAGTACACTAACATTTTAAGGGGGGCATATACTCCCCCACTTATTGTTTGCATTGAAAATGGTCCCTTTTTAGTGATGATAGCATACATCTCCTAGAAATTGTGACCTTGTCAATGGAAGTGTGGCCTTCTCAATCTATGTTAGTGTCTCTTTGGTGGTGATATTGGGCTTGGTATCCCTTAAGAGTGTGACCTTTCTTGGCGTATGATGGTCCCTTTGGTGGTAATACTACAACTAGTATTCCCTAAAGTGTGAGCTTTTATTCGATCACTTGTCCTCTCTTGGTGGTGATTTCATGCATGATATTTCCTAAGGTGTAACCTTTCAAGTGTTGAGAAATGCCCCTTTTTCATTTTTAACACCTTTTGTTGTGGTGTTGCTTATAACACCCCTTGAGGTTTAGCTTTATCTCAGATGTTTATGCACCTTCTTGAGCGAGTTTATGCACCTTCTTAGGCAAGTTTATGTGCCTTCTTAAGTGATTTTATGCACCTTCTTAGGTGAGTTTGTTGTTTATGTGCCATCTTAGGTGAGTTTATACACCTTAGGTGAGTTTATGCACCTTCTTAGGCGAGTTTGTCATTTATGAACCTTCTTAGGTGAGTTTATGCACCTTCTTAGGTGAGGCTTTGGCAAGATAGTCCATGGATTTAACATAACACGGCTTACTAGTTCATGAACTTGAGCACCCCTTTTAACATGGCCACCAATGCACCTAGCTTGATAGTGGAGCTATGTGTTTCATGAGTGTTTAGCATGACACAACTTGCTAGCCTTGTGGGACTCATAATATTGCATGGACACCTAGCATAACACAACTTGCTAGCTAGTAGATCCATGTAGCTCATGTGTGATTTGGCATAACGCAACTTGTTAGTCCTCATGGAAGCATTCCTTTATTCAATGCATAACGTTTGGTATTTGAAAAAATTTAAGACTGAGGTCTCTTTGCATTACTGACTTGAATCCTTTACTACTAACCCTATGTTTTGTTGTGTGTCTTCTTTGTGTTGCATTGTGTTTGCATCGTGTTTGTTTTCATTTTTTTTTCATCTATATGTTATGTTATATCATGTGTTTTCATCATGCATGCTTCATGTTTCCACCATGTATGTTTGTGTATGTTGTCTTGTTGCATTGCATACATGTGTGTTCCTTTGTGCTTAAGTTGGTTTTCCATGGGATCTTGGATCCTGGATGCTTGTGTGCTCCCCCTAGATCCTTTGTCATCCTATCTCTTCAACATTTGGACAATCCAACCCCTCTTGACATATTTTCTACTTTAGTGTGAGTTTGAGCATAAGTTCATACTCTCACTAAAGTGGGGGCTAAATGTAGCATCTTAAATCATCACCCTTGAAAATTTCACACTATGTTTTACTCCCCTTTAAGCAATGGGAGACCTAATTGAGCACCTGATTTCCTAAATTATGTATATTCCATAGCCCATTTAAACATTTATCGACAAATTGCAAGCGAAAAATGAATGCATTCATTTAATATTTTTCCCTCAACACCTTAATTCCCAAAAAGTAGTTCTAGGACACTCATGCCTAGGGCACCTATGTCTTCTTATTTTGGATCCAAATTTGAATATGTTGGAGGTGGCTTTTTAATATTTGAATTTCAATTTTCCATTGCCAGCTATCGAGATTTGATTTATAAGAAATTAGAATAATTGCATATAAATAACTAGTTATCGCATCATTTCAAATCTATCTAGCAAGAAGTGGAAATCAAGAGCAAGAATTATTGTCAATAACATTATCAAGCAAGTCAAGAGTAGAATTTTAGATAAATTTATTGAATAAATTCAAGATCCAAGAAACATTTCAAAGTGTGTGTGAGTTTGTTCATGTTTATGTTATCATATTGTTTGTGAAAATTAACCCTTGTAGGTGTCCAACAAATAAATCCTTGAAGAGATTTGTATGACTTTAGTCCTTTAAGGAAGCCATTTGTGGGTGGTGAGTTGCAATCCATTGTTGATTCATCATTTTTTTTTATCATTCAACCCTATCCCTCAAAAGGATAGGTTTTCTATCATTGACATTGCCATTTAGAAAGTGGAAACACTAACACATGGTTTTACTAAGACAAGCCTCTATATGGCACAACCCTTCCTCTCTCTTTGAATGTGCAGGTTTCAGGTTTGAAGAAGATTGGGAGAAATTAGAAGATTAATTGTTCATTGTTCCTATCAAACCCTACATCTTGACAATTCATGGAAAGTCAATTATTTCAACATCCGACAATGATCCAACAGTGTGACATGGAGAAATAGAAGGCTCTAATCTGGTTCCAAAGGGTTGTGAAATCAGATCCATAATTCATCTACGGGGACATAGTCAGTTTGGGTGACTTGGTCTAACATTTTCAACTCCAAATTCATATCATAGGTGCACAGTAATTTCATACTTTGCATCATTAGTCTAGTCAAATCATTAAATTTCATCCTTAGATCCATTCCAAATTTGTTTAAGGTCAAGTTGACTCACCTCTCAAGTTGTAAGTCAATCCTATATCTTGTCCAAATCCATCAAACCCTCACCACCTCAAATCTCTAATGAAAAATTTAGAAAAATGCTTAAACACTAGGGTCAAATCTTAAGGGTTTCACTTTTTCTATGTTTCATACATGAGCCTTAGTGAATAACTTTTATGTGATGATTATGATGGTTTTATGGATGTCGAGCTTTACATGTAATTTATAATATTATATTTCGATTTAAATTATATTAAAGATGATGTTATGTTATTGATTAGTTCAATTTTATATTAGAATCAAGTGGTAGAGCTTTACAACATGGTTGGGTGCATCTTGTAAATTCCTTATATCTAAATTTAATGAGTTTACTTTATGTTGTTATTGTCTATTTTTATATATTAGTCATAATTCACATGATGATACTTATGGACTTAAAGCCATTCTCTCATGATTTATTTTTAATCCTAATTTGTCTTCTAGACTAATATGGCTCATGTCTCTCCTATTCCTACCTCTCTTGTGAACCATAATTCACAACATGGTTATAATCTTGTGGGGCATACATGCATTAAATATTAGCAAAAGACTAAGAAATTACATTACCATCATTTTGTCAATTAATTTACCTCCCAAGCCTTAAAATTAATATCTAAACAACCTAAATATTTCAATATCATTCATCAATCACAAAGAACTCAAACTAAGATATATCACTTTGGTACATTTTTTTATGTATGCATGCAAGGTCTTTTTATAGACATATTATCATGAAAAAATTCGTAGAGAAATCCAAATTGGTTCTAAATTACTCCACATAAATAGTAACATATTTGAAATTGATTATGTTGAGCACAAGGAACTTTGTACACAATATCATCTTATGATGATGGGATCCTAGTTGAGAAGGTCCTTAAAGAAGCAATACATTTACACATCTAATGGTTAAAAATGTTTAGTTACATATTAAATGATCTTTGATTGATAATGAATTTAATATTAAATTATACAACCATTGGAACTCATTATTAGAGGATTTCAACAACATGGTTAGAGGATTTCAAGAAAAAATTATTGGTGGTTCAAAGTAGTTTAGGAAACTTCTAGGAATTTTTTCTCTTACTTATTTACATTATTTGTTATATGTGGCCCTATTTTTCATATATTACACATGTAATGAGATTTTATATTACTTCTAACACACAAATTGAATGAAAATATACATACATACATACATACATATATATATACATACATACATACATACATATATATATATATGTGTGTGTGTGTGTGTGTGTGTGTGTAGTTATTGCTCATTTCAAGACATAAGTTCATAAACATAAATTATGTCCCTAAGGGATCACATGATATATGAAATTTACATGTATATAAACATACACATATACATAGATCTGAAACATAAGAAGTCACAAACACAAATGTAATCTATGATATATTTCTCAAACATAAATGTACATGTGCACATACATCAATATATCTAAAACATAAACATAAACTCTAATGTCTGGAATCGATATAAACATGTCTAGAGTAGATATGAAATATAAGTTCATAAACATAACATGTTCACATGCACATATATGATAAATCTCAAACATAGTTCATGTACATGTTCTAGATAATATATACATAAAACAATAAACACATGTATAAACTAGTGCCTCAGCTGGTCTCTGGCTCATCATGTTTTCTCCTAGTAGAGTGACCATCTAAGCATGAATCACGCTCCATTAAATGTGTTGGTATACATATACAAAAGTGTAATGATTAAAAATTATATTAAATGTATATATTCACACACACAAGAACAAGTGAACATGTATATATATATATATATATATGCTAACTTAGATGAAAAATAAAATTCACCTATCCATTGACATGGTTAGGTGAAGAATGTGTGCGTGCACACTTTTCCTTTAAACTAGGAGTAACATGTGCTACCTCCACCTAGACACATATACATGAATACATAAAAAAGAAAATTTTGAGTTATATAATTTATATAAATGCGTTGTACGGTTCCAATGAAGTTACAAGTACATGTATTTATTTAAAACTTAAGAACTTAAAAATTATATGTACATATACCTGAATCGAATTTGCACCTGTAGTAGCATATGTTTGAACACCTATAGCAGAAAATGACTGGGCACTTGTAGCAACATAATCATCAATAGGTGCACATGCCTATGCTAAAGTGGTAGAATGGTCGATATGTGGCTCATGTTCCTCACCAGATGATCTAGATGTAGGATCGATATTAGAATGTTGGGACTGAGCTACAAGAGTTTGCAAATCTCCACAACACTAACTCACAAATGAACCAACATCTGCTAAGGGGATCCCCAACTGTGATGAGATCACACGATAAGCTCTCATTAGGTCCTCAAACAATCGATGACATGTATCCCTCAAAATTTGGACATTACATGCAATGTAGTCTATGTCATCTCCAAAGATGGGATGCCAGTCACACCAGATGCATCTGAATCAACATGTGACCTATGTCGATGTCTCATCAAGTATTGGCCCATGCGATTTGTAGATATTTGTTGAGCCTGGACTACAATATCAACAATACTATCAATTGCTTCCTGTTCGAAAGAAATGACAACCTCATCACTAATAGGGTTAATGGATGGAGTGATAGAAAGCATCCTTTGTCCAACCAAGGCCCTAAAATTTAGGGATTGTCGATTTGCACGACGATAACCATCCCTGTCACATACCCTACCACACCCTTGCCCCAAATGAGGTGGTAAATCCAAATAGTTAACGTTGAGGCCTAAATGGACCTCAACATATAACTATTGTGTAAACTATAATGGAATTTGGTTGTTATTTGGATAGCGTCCATGTGTTGCAAGAAATTGTGGATAAATCAAGGGGGGCATCCTAGGGCATATGCACCTAGTCACCTGATATGCCCTCACCTTAGATCTAGTGGAATACTGGGGAAAATATTCAATTTTAATATTTCCTTTGGCACTCTCAATCAGACTGTACTCAAAGGAATATCACCAAAAACTTGATCCTTCATCTGAGCAAGGACGACTACTAAATTCTCACCAAAATATGCATGGGAACCTCCTAATGACTGCCTAAGCCTAACTAAACTTTGTAAAATCATATCGCAATTACTTTTGTATACCCCAACAGTTGAAGGGTCATCTAAAATCAATCTCAATCTCTGAATCTATGTATCAGTACATGCCCAAAGACCATCCATATCGATGCAGTGCACACAAATTAATTTATAATTTTAATTTATATATGATACACAATTTTAGAAAGCATAAATCTAAAACCTAAAACTAATGAAGATAAATTTAAACCCTAAAGCGAAATCCTATTATGTTAAATCAAATAAATTTTCACAATTTAAATATAAAGGAAAATAAACTTTACCTGATATTAATTTAGAATAATTAAAAAATTCATATACATCAACATAAATCAACCTAAACTAATAAATGCATTAACATGATGATTCAACATAAATGCACATGGTAATTTAAGATTTCAATTAAAATCAGGGATAGATTAAATGCACTTAACTAGATTGATCCAAAGAGAGTATGAATGTTAATGCAATGTTGAATCAATTGACTATAGTCGTGGAGAGGACCAAGACCAAATAGAGAACATACCATGAACCGAGGGAGTTTTGAACAAATTTCTACATTGCAAAACTAGGTTTTTTGGTTTCACGGACACATGGTGTTAAAAGATTTTGCCAAGGTGTCGTGTACGAGACTAATATTGAACGCATTTTACTGACACAGGTCAATGATTCCATCTAGGGCATCCCATACCCAAAATCCATTTAATTCAAATATTTTCTCAGGCCGACCTGATTCACATAAGTTTGATTTAACATTTCTAAAATGGCCACCTAAATTCCCTAGCTGACATACAAATGAAAACATGAAAAACTCTACCTGCTCAGGGCGGAAGAAAAGAGACACCAAAGGGAGTTTCTCGCAAACACTTTGGAAATTGTGGGACTTTGGTAGGTAAGGTATATTATCCCTATACAGATCAAAATTCTGCAATTCGTTTTATGTCAAAACTTATGCCTTGTCAACATAAAATGAACTATATCCATGACATCTCAAAAGTTTCGTAATTTCCCAGCCAGCGTGAGAATTCCGCGAATCTCTCAGACAAAAGACCATTTAAGGAATGCAAATTTTATAACCTAGATGAACCAAAACTGACTCCAACTATGAAAACTTAGGCTTCACAAAACCTCCCCTAAAATAAAAGATGAAAAAGAGGGGGTCCTCCTTTTCAAGAAGACGTGTGTGTGTTGATTTCTCTTTTATTGATTCATTAGATTTTTATTTGGACTTTGAGATTTTTTAGTGATAAAATGTTTCTTCTTTCAGATTTCTGGGATGCAAACATGTTTATTGAAGTTGTTTTGAGTTGTTTTGAGGTATTAATAAGTATTCAAAGGTTTCAGAGTTTGTTATGATAGTGCAATCTGTATGATTAAACATTCTTTTGATATTAATAATAATTTGGAATGTAGTGTTACTAGTAATATTTTACTATCCACTCACATCATACAACAAGACTAGAGGTTCATTCACATATCATTTAGTGAATTTTTTGATTGTTAACTTTACAATAACTCTATAAACTTTATACAGAACCTACCAAAGAATTATTTATTAGCAAAGCTTATATGCTACACTGCATTCTCTATTTTAGACAAACTTTTCATTTGGATAATTCATAAGCTAAACTCTCTATTTTATACAATTCATGGACTAAAATCTCTATTTTATTCTCTCTATATCTTTATGCTATAAAAATGCCTTTAAATTTAAAAAACAAGTAGTTTTTTATCTCTTTTTGAACATTATTTAATGTTTTTTTAATCTGATTTTTTCCCCTTTTTCGCATTTGAATTCTGATTTTTTCAAAAAATCTTATACTTTTAGGTTGCCGATTTTCTCCCCAAAAGACTTTTGCTACTATGACTGGAACTTTCATTGAGAACCTTACACTGTCAACACATCATGAAGCTAGTTAGTGTGGTCATTTCTACCATACATCTTCGAGAGACCTTACAGACTTGTATAGTCCTCCTATCAACATTGTTCGTTTGTATTCATGTTGGCATCATAGTTTTCTACAGCCCTATCATTATTTCACTGAAACAGTAACATTACATAAGCTTATTTATCCTCAAATCACTGCTTTAGACATTTTCTTTGGTAGAAACAACCTAACCACTAAATTGTCTCCCTGCCCATTCATACTTTATATGGAAGCATTCAATAGACACTGATCTTACCTTCCTTCACAATTTAAGTTTTCTTCAATTACTTCATTGTTAAAGGTCTAAGCTTAATGGTAGGTTCCTTGTTTGGGTATTTTCTTTCTGGGGTCTAATAAGCATCAAGATTATGGAAAGGTAGAGCAACACCTTCAAATAACTGATTCCTAATCTTTTCCTAGGAGATATCTACTTGCAAGGTTTGCACTGTGTGCTGGGGTTTGGTAAGCTTGAAAGAAACCTAATGAAAATACATATATTCTTTAACACACCAAAGGCATCTGATGGACCCTAATACACTACCTTGACTATCATTTCTTATGACAATATCGTCCACTGTGAGGCACACTTAAAGTATTTGTAGTTCACTCCATAGATCACTGTTCATTGTTGTTGTCATTCATGGACTGTTCACTTGTGATGACTGTCATTTTTAACTACCTATTAACACCTTATAAAACACTACTCACTGTCCACTTGTCATTCATAGACAATGTTATTCACTGTGATGACTGTCTTTTGTACTAACACTGTCATACAGTCTTCTAACACTTTAATACAAGGATCTTCACTAGATTTTATCACTTTGATAAAATTGTAGACTATCATTTGACACTTTCTCATTTTCCACTGTCACTGTAGACTCAAAAATCACTGCTCTCTGTCATATTGGAATTGATTGTTAACTGTAAACTTTTATTTGACTGCCTTTACTGAACCTTGGCAACTAATACTTCTCTTCACTGTCTGGACAATTCTGTATACTGACATTGCCACACAATCTTCTAACATTAGATTTTGTCACTTGACATAATTGTCGACTATCATTTGACAATTGACAATCATACCCATGTTTGGACAGTCCTTGTTTGGTTGTGTGTAGCATTTGATAAGATTACTCATTAGTAGCTTTAGGGATTCTTGGACCCCACAACCCAGCAATGTGTCTGTCACCTTCTATGATTATCTTGAGCCTAGGGCTTACTGTTAAGAGTTTATGAATGCTTTGACAATGGTTGAAAGAAACTCCTATACTCTTTTGGGCAATGTTTTGACAGTGTTTGGGTTCATGCATTAATGAGAGGGGTTTAGGCTTTTCATCTGGCAACATGACTGATGAGGTCTCTTGGAAATAAAACTTGCATGCATTCTATCTCTATTTGGAAAAGACTAAAATTTTCAAGACTTTCCCTACGCTGCTGAGGGATCCCCATAGAACTCAACATTTCGAATGAAGCCTTACATCTTAAATATGACATGCAAGTTCCTTAAATGTATCTTCAACATTTAAAGCTCCCAGAATACATAACATACCTGGTAAAAAATGAGGAATATAACCACGTAGAACTTGCACTGGGATACTTTTGAATATGTGGGTAAGGCATGCATGAATCCCTGAAACTCTTCCACCTTCCTTCAACATGCCACGCACATCTTTACTACCTCTGCAACGAGCCCGACGCAGTGCATCAAGGTGTAGTCTTCATGCCTTAAAGTAGTCGACCTGTTTCACCAGTAAGACGACCTAACCCTAAAGTCCCCGAAAAGCTTTCCCTCCAAAACAACTTCCCTCCTAAAACTGGACGTCGGCCTTGGAGGTAAGTTGAGGTCGTCTTTTGTTTTATTTTTAAAACACCTAGGTTTGAAGATTATTTGACACTACAAAGCAACATAATTTCATTTTTTTGTTACATAAGACCTTTCAATGCTCAAGAAACATTTATGAAATGAACACGGAATTCTCCTACCAATAAAACATGATGAGTTGAGTCAAAAGGATCAAATAAAATCATTTTTTTTTTAATCGAGTCAAAAATATTTCAAACTGTAATTTTAGAGTGCTCTATAAAATGTAATCTGTAATTTAATATTGGGATTTAACACACATTACATATATTTAGAATCTAGTTCACTACTAATTACGCCATTCAAGGAGCACATATGAACATTTACTACTACATCAATATGTATATACTTAATAATATATAGACATTTGCTTGTTGTTTTCAAATGTTGTTCACAAGTCATTGAATTTGCTTAAAGAACATGACTCTCACTTAGCAAGCTCCTCAACCTAAGTTTTTATTAGCATTGTTAGTCAATTATTATAGATTTAGACAAAAGGTAGGGTGGATCAATTTTAGATCATAGAATATGGAAGATTGATTTTATGAGATTTAGATTGATTCTATAGTGCACTTTTAACCTAAAGTGATTTTAAAATTAAGTAGAATCAATTTTTTAGTTCAAAATTCATTGTTTGACACATTTTGTGATTCTACAATATTGATGAATCATTTTGTAACTTCTATCACAGTCATTTAGACATTAGATCTAAAATTATTTTCCATATCAATCTCTTTTATAATCATAAGATCAATTTATTTATTATTACAATTTATTAATCTAACACTTCAAAATACTTGTGAAAATTATTTTATTTTCCTTTATTATATATATATATATAGCTACCATTCCCAATTTTTTTTTTTAAATCTCACTAATACCCATTTCTCTATTCCCATCCAAAACTACGTGGAATATTGATAAAAAGGTGCAACATTGCAATGAGTATGCTTGACACCATATAAAACCATGTACACATATCTTATATGCATTAAAAATCAATTAAATGGCTTTGAGAAAAAAGGGTAAAAGTGTAAAGTTAATAAGAGAATCATAACTTCTAGTTCGTGTGTCTAGATTTGAAGATTATTGTTGCATTAATTTTTTTATTGTTGTTTTATTATTTTTTATTTTTTAATTCGCATATAACTAAATTATGTGCAAGCCTTCTTTGCAATAAATAGTGAAGCGGATTTATGGAGAATATATGTTTGGATGAACATAATTATGGTGCATACTTGGTTTAATTTTCTTAAATGTGGAATAAAATATAGGTTTACAAATAGATTAATTTAGAGAAAAAGTGATAGAAATGCATTTAATGCAATAAAATTTCTGGAATTGATTGTGTTTTGGTTTTTCACATCAACGTTTCAAATCATACTACATGATCCATCATCAGGATGAAAGAGAGCTGGAGGAGAAAAAATGGATTGTTGCAGACCAAAGCAAGCTAAAAAGAGAGAGGGGACACAAGGAAGGAGCCACACGGTTCGAGGTTAAGGGTGGATTAAAAAATAGAAAAGAAAAGGAGTAAAGGAGAAGATAAGGAAAGAAAAATGAACCCCAGATAGCATCTTGAAGAGGGAATGACGAATGAAATAATTTAAAACAAGGAAATTATAAAGGAAGCATGATAAATAATTAGAGAGTAAAAAGAAAACTAGAATTTCAACAATAAAAGAGGTTCAGATTACGATGATATAAAGAAATTATAATAGTATAATGAAAAGAAATTTGTATAAGAGAATTATATAAAGAATTTTCTTCTATATAAGAAATAAAGGAATAAATTTATATAAGAGAATTATATAATTCTATATAAAGAATTATATAAAGAAATAAATTAATATAAGAGAATTATATAAAGAAAATTATTATAATAAAAATTAAAATTATAAATATTATATAATGTTTATTAATTAATATATAGTTTCTATTAAAATATAATGATAATAATAAATAAAATAAATAAGTGAATAAAAACAAAAATAAAAATAAAACTAGAACGTTAAATATAATGGAAAAACAAATAAAATAAAAATAGAAATAAAGACAAAAAATGATATAGGTATAAATCAAGGATAAGAACAAATTAAAATGAAGAAAGAAATAAAATAAAATGTAAGAGATAAACAAACCAAAATGAGATGAAAAGAAAAAATAATAACAATAAAAATAAAAATAAACATAAGAATGATGGGATAATAAAATAAAATAACAAAAACAAAATAATAACGATAACAAAATAAAATAAATAACTAAGAATAATAAATAACATAATAAATAAAAATGAAAGCTATAAAAGAATAAAATAGAAATAAATAAAGAAATGAAGAAAAATGGTATAGGGATAAATCAAGGATAAAAACAAAATAAAATAAAGAAAAACTAAAATTAAAATTAAAGAGATAAACAAACCAAAATAAAATACAAAAAAATAAAAATAAATAAAATGATATAATTATAAAATAAAATAAAGAAAAAATAAAATGAAGAATAATGAAAGAAAATAACAAGATAAAATAATGAATCAAATAAAAGCTTCAAAAGAACAAAAGTTAATTCAATGAAAAATAATAAAATTAAAAATTAAAAATAAAAAAATAAAATAAAATAAAATAAAATAACTAAAGAATAATAAATAAAGTAACAAAGATGATTTTAAGATAACAAGTCAAAATAAAATAAAATAAAATTATATTTATCATAAAGCAACTAGTAAAAACAATACAATATTTAAATAATAAATATTAGATTTGAACATTTGCAAATCATTATAAATTAATGTTCTTTACAAAATATGTGTTGAATTGATTTTAATAGTTTTTTTTAACTATAATATGAAATTGCATAAGAAGTTATAAGTTCAATGTGAATGAGATTCTAGTATTTAGCATATAATATATAAATTGTACTAACACTTATTAAAATTTCTATTAAGAAATTGTATTGGAACTTACGATAAAACATTTAACGTAGTGATAAAATCGGATTTAATATATTATAATAAATTAGTAATCAACAATAGATGAACATAAATAAATGAGTTGACAACCATAAGATCATCCAAAAAATAAAGAAGTAAAATAATATATATGAGAAAAACTTTTTTGAATAAAAAATGAGTATCAAAGAGAGCTACAAATTAGTGTTATTCTAAAATTACACTCAAATTATCTCTTCAATCCTTGTATCTTTACACTTACAATCAATCAAACATCATTCCTTCATTTCAAACTATAATGTAAAACTACTATCCCAAGCCTTCATTTTATAGTAAATTAGGCTTTAAAAATAATTTTAAACCACCAAAGTGATATCATGATACATGTCCAAAAATTAATTGTAACATTCTAGAAGGTTCTTACCTTCTCATTAAAATTGGATGAATTTATCTACAAAAGAAAACAAATCTTTCATGCATTCCCACAAGAAGAAAAATAAAACTCAACAACCCATATAGGGGTGTCATATGTAAACCCCTAATATAACACTGTGTTGTAAATAACTCCATTGTTGTTGATTCTCTTCCACCATGTCAAGTGTCAAATAAGGAATTACCAATATAACTCCTATCCAATGTCCCTAATAAACATTGTTAAATGTTTGAATCAATATGTGACTTCACATGTGCCTCTAACTCTCACATGAACATCTCATTTGTTCCATTGAATTATATTTGGAGATATGCATGAAGTAGTATCCACAAAATTTTAATCATAAAAAGAATTTATATTATAATAATATTTATAATAACTTCTAGCATATACCTAGTCTTAACATTTTTTATTTTATTTTATTGATCACATAGTGGAAAAACATCTTATTAAATTCAAAATAAATATATACACAAAATAATAATTATTTTGAATTTATTGTAACTTAGACCTAAAACATATAGGACTATACAAACCAACATAAGAGAATTAGTGAAACCATTTTTATAGTAATTTAAAAAAAAAAAAAATTCTAGAACCTAAATTTTGGTGAAGCCTATATTATTGTGAGCGTTGTTTGTACTTTTTTCTCACTCTTGCTATAGTGGTGGTGGGTAAAAAAAAGAATCTTTTGTGTCTATTATTCCATTACTATGGGGGGTCCTAGGAAGCAATCTAAGCCACTTTCTTGTGTGCTATTGTAGAAGAATGTGGAGCTTTGAAGGCTCTTCAAGGATGCATACATGGCACATTTTTTCATGGCCATGAGAGGACTAATGATGATATAACTACTAAATTCTACAATTTGTGGAGGGGTGACAAAGTTCAAATTGGTAGCATTGGGTTTGAGGTGTCCCCTTGGCTAATTGTTGTTGTGACTAGCTTATAGTATAGTGGTACGAGAATGTCTAAAATCAGCAATGACAATTATGATAGGTTTATTGACAACTTTCTTGAATGGGAAGACAAGCTCAAGTAGTGCCAGAATGACTACGATAGGGAAAGGATCCCAGAACCTTAAGGGGTGGCCTGTGTGCATATCATGAAATATTTTACCCTTGAGGTAAGGTACACAAAAATTCATGGGTACCATTTCTCCTTTATTTTCCATAATCATAGAAATCAAAAGATAAATATACCTTTTTTGTGTTATCTTCTCTCAAAAAATGCAAGGCTAAGAGCTTCACCTCCCCTTCACCAGACCTGATTCAATGCCTCTATAATTATGTCTTGACCATCACTACGCTATCAGGCCCATCTTTTGGTAATAACCCTAATGCTAATGTTGCCCATGAGAATCAACCATAATCCCACCCCCTTCCTCCTCCAATCAATACTCTTGGTGAGGGTACTTCCTCTGCTAAACCTCCTCTCAAAAAACCCCCAGGTTTCCCCTTAATCATGAAACAATCTTCTATCAAAGGTCTCCTTATCAAAGGGTACCCTGTTGTCCAAAATGTGAAAGGTAAGGAGAGTAGCTCTAACCCTCTAGGTAACCCCTGAAGAGATAAGATGAAGGGTCTTGATAGTGCTAAACCCAAAATAGCTAAAATAGTTACCATTAAGATAAGAGATGAGGATGGACAAGGAAAAACATATGAATCTGATAGTGGGAAGGGTTGAAAATGGTCGAAAAGGCTTGTGAACCAATCGACCAAGGGTAAAAAACTAAGCTATGAAGAACCTAGAGAAGATCCTAAAGAAAAGGCTCTAGCCCCCATAAATGTGAGAAAAAAGGAATTGTCTGTGGTCCTTGGTGAAGACCTCTTGGAGGACTCTACTAGCAATGATGAGGATGAAGAGATGGAGGGTTTTGACCAAGAGGTGGTCCATGATTTGGAGGAAAATGAAGATGAAGGGGTTAAGTAATTGCAAAAGAAATTGAGGATGTGGTTATGAAAGTTACAAAAGATGTGGAAGAGCATGACATGGTAAACATTGAAGAGGATGTGTAGGGTAAATATAGGCCCTTTGAATTTTATCTCACTCAATTATGAGAGTTGCAAGATAAAGTGAGCAAAATGTCCATAAAGATTGTGAAATAAGTTACTGTCTGTTACTCTAGGTATCATGCAGAGGCCTATTTTTGGCACTATGAATGGTGTGATCAAAGTGATCAAAGGCTATAGAAAGATGAAATTCTCTCAGGTCAGGGAGGTGCACTTGGATGATAGAACTCTTGAAGCGATGGAGCAATGCAGTGAGGAGATGGAGCAAATGATTGATGAATGAAACTTAATCTGTAATCCCATAAATTAATGTGTGTCAATTGTGTCTCTATTTTTTGGCTATTGGGAAATGGTACTCTCTAGGCCTATGTGCCCTCTCGTTCATGTTGTTCTAGACTCTATTTTTTGGTTTTTAGCTATATGGTTGGATTTTGGATTCTATTGTTTCATTCTAGTTAGGGTGGTTGTTCTATTGTGGGGTTTTGGTCTATATTTTGACCCTGCTATTTTATGGTGGTAGTTCTATTAGCCAAAAGGCCTAATGGGTCTAGATATTAGCTCATTTTCTGTTATTTTCATACATACTTTTAGACACTTTAAGATATATTTCCTATACAAGACTCCTATATTATATTACTTTTTCATACTTATTATGCAGACTTGGACCTAAAATATAATGATCAAAATATGGTTATGACATGTTATAGTATTGAATGGTTTAAACGTATATATGTAGGAAATGTGGATGGAATGCTATGTTTTAATTCTGATAGTTAGTCTTGTGTACATGCTTTGTGGAATTAACCTTTTTGTCACTAAATAGGAACTATAACATGTAGTAGTTGCATGATGAACTTGTAGCAAAAGGATGATTGGGACAACAAAATAGGGGAGTTACAAATTAAGTTGAAAATGATGATTGTTGATTAAAGGAACCTAATGAAGGTTGAACGTGCATCTTTATGACCAGTTAATAAGTGCTAAAGTAGAAGGATTCCTTTACTAATAGAATTTTGACAAATTTTGTGTGTTTAAATGTGATTCTATTTTACACAGTTTTAGTCCTATTAGGATTCTTCCTTCATTTTAGTTATGGTTTGAATAATTTAGTCTTAACTATATGCTAAGATATTTATGAGTGGAAGTTAATGATTATGATTAGTTGTTGCTTTGAATAAGACTCCCTCGAGATTGTATATAGTCGATGGTTGAGTCCTTATGTCAGTTAGTTGGTCTTTTAGTTTTCTTATTATTACTTATTTTTAGTTTCATGACATTATGGATATTCATAATGATTGAATACATCTATGAGAAGATCTTGTGTAAATCTTTCATGATATGCAATAAATAAAGTTAATTTCATTGGATGCATAGAATTTGTTAGTTAGATTTGGTTTCAGTTAAAGTGAGAATAGCCACTTGAGAAATCCACTCAAGGTATTGTTCTTCACTTCATTTTCTAGTTGTTTAATTCTATTTAAAAGTTGTTTCCAATTTATCATTACTTCATCAACTCTATGCAAGTTAAACTAGAATCTCATACTTTGCTTATTGTTCATAAATGCTCATGAACATGCATGTAATGGTTAAGAAATAGTACTCTAAAGGTTAATTTAGTTGATTCTTTAGTTTTTATAGGTTTTGAGTTGATACATAAATGTTTTATTAGCAATAGTTCAATTACGATCTAAGTTGTAGGTACCTATAACCACTAGTTATGATTTATGTCTTTTACTATTTTGAAATCATATGAATTTCTAGCAATTAGAATAACTTGAATAGGATAGCTTAGGTAGTTTTGAGTCTCTAAAGGCATATACAACGCTACACCGTCACAAGTTTTCAAACATTGGGTTGACATTTTAATGTAGTCTTTGCAATGTTGAGTGGATTGTTCAGTTAGATAAACCTCTGAATTGTGTAGGTTCTACCAATTTTACAATAAATTAGTTTATAATCTACATTTTTTGTGTTGTTAGGGATGGTACTATCTCATAGACTTATTTTTACAAGTTTTCATAGTTTACATTTTGTTTTCAGCATTGGGTCTGTTAGACTTAATCTTTTTCAACACCAAAAGTTACACTAACATTGTGTAGGACTAGTACTATATAAAGCCATATTTCATGTATTGGAGGTAAAGAGATTCTTTGGATAGATTCCTTCCCTCTTCATGCCAAGAAGCAATAGCAGAAATTGGTGAGCCAATACTCAAAGTGAGGGTAATACTAGAGAAAAAAATTACCTATCACCAACATCTACTACACTTATAGAGGGAACATACCGCAGCATGGGGGATGTAGTGGATGGTGATCCTGAACATACAACATTTGAGTTTCCAATCACTAACTAGGAAAGGGATACAATTTTGAAGAACATCCCTCCTTGAGCCTTACTAGTCTTTTATGGGTTAATGACTGAGGAGCCAAATACATTTATATTTCAATTTGATGTCTTATGCAAAAGTTATGACTATACTTTTGATGCTCATAGGCTCAAACTCTTCCTTTCAACTCTAAAGAAGGATACAACCCTAAGATGGTTCATGGGATTAGGTAGGGATGTTCCTAATTGGGACACCATGAAGAAATTGTTCTTAGAGAAGTATCAAGACTATTGTAGGGGACTTGATAGGAGGAAAGGTGACATTTTTATAATTTCACAAAAGGATGATGAACCATTAGAAGATTATGTGGAGAGATTTCATTTTTCTTTGAAGAAAGACTCACAAAACAAGTTGTCAGAAGAGTCCCTCAAGTTGGTCTTTTTGAGGACTACATGGATTCCCTGAACCTCATTAGACAAGGAGATATTTCAAAAATACCATTTCAAGACATTTGTAAGGTCTGCAAGAATTATTCTAGGAACTTCACTAAATGGCCAAGAGGTGATAGGACATCCACTATTGGTAAATCATCTACAAGGGTTTCAAAGATAGAGTTAAGAAACCTATTGTCCAACATGAAAGAGGAAATTATCAACAATTTAGCAACTCAGTTGGATACTCTCCACATCAAGAAGAAGTAGGAGGAAGTTGGGGCTATGCTCACTAAATACTGTCCAAGTTGTAGGCAAAGAAAAGAAAATTGTAAATACAAGCGAATGGTTAGTATCTAACAAGATAAAGTTGAGAAACCTAATTTTCAACCAATTGAAGGAGATGATGGGAAACTATTTTATATAGTACAAAGGAGGCCATGGAAACAAGAAAAAGGTATTCCACAAGATCCCCTCATCTTTAATTCATCCTTTCCTATTAGGAATCAAAAAATTTCTGCTTGAAACACTTAGCCCTGACCAACAAACCAAAATCAGTGGAAAAACCCTCAACAATGGTCATAGCAAAATTGGAACCAACAGAAGCCAAATCTTTGGCCAAAACAAAATTTCCAAGGTTCTAATTACAATCCCCAATGGCCAACATAGAAAAATCACTGCCAACCTCAATGGAAAAAAGGCTAGTAGTGGCAGTAGCAAAATATGAATTATCAGTAGCATATGCTCCCTCCTCCACCACAACATCAAGCTATCATGCCTCCATCCAATCCTACATCCCAACCACCCAAGAAATCACAAATACCTACCCAACCTGCACCTAGCCCTAACACTAAGCCTATTTAATAGGCCTAGATACTAACAAAGCTATGTAATACCACACATATGGGGTAGAGGTGAGTGATGTCCACCTCAGATCAAGAAAAAAACTTGTTGAACTTTCATCCCCTCAAATTACAGAGATGGGGGATGGGGAACCTGTAGTTGAATCTTCAAATGAACCACCTTTCGAACATGAGTCAAATTAGGTACACCAAACTACCTCAAGTCCAAAGCCACCTTTTCCTTAATGCCTAACTATTCAAAATCATCACACACAGGCTGAGATAGATCTCTTAGGTTAATTAAAGGATGTGAGCATCAAGATTCCACTTGTCCAAGCTATCAAAAACATCCCTATCTATACCAAAACTGTAAGGGACCTATGTCTTAAGAAACCAAGAAGAAAAAGGAAGGATCCTTATAAATTTCATGTCTTGGGAAACCTTGCAGCTATCATTCTAGGGAACACAATTGTCCCTAAGTATACAGACCCTAGTAGTCTAGTAGTGGATGTTAAGATTAATTAGACCCTCATCAAGAATACTCTAATAGACTTGGGGTTAGCAATAAATGTTATGACAAAAGAAACAATGCAATTACTTCAATTAGCCAACCTTAGAGCTACAAAAATTGTTTTATAGTTAGCTAATAGGTCAACAATCAAGCCTGAAGGAATCATTAAAGACTAAGTTATTACATCAGATTTTTAGTAATATCTGACTGATTTTATAGTTCTACAGCCAAATGTTAATCTTGTAGGCTACCCACTCATCCTAGGTAGACCTTGGTTAGCTACAACTAATGCATTCCTAGGTTGTAAGTCTAGAAATATGACAATATCTTTAATGGGACAGTCACAAAGAAGTTGGTTCTATATCATCCAATACAACATTATGATGAACTTGAGAAAACTATTTGGCCCACTTTGGATGAGGAAGATAACTATTCTTTGCAGACATTGGTGACCATAGAATGTAGCCCTTTATTAGATGACCAGGATGAACATGGGCTTATTTATTGCATAATCTAGAATGACTGTTGCAGGAGCTTGTAGCAATAGGACTATCTCGCATGTTTACAAAAACCATTGCAAAGTATTAAACCCACCAATTCCTCCAAAGAAGTATCTATGATCTTCCACTCCTTACTACCACAATAATGTGTACCAATCATTCCAAGCCTTGACCTCTCATCCTTACAAGAATTATCCAAGGAATTAGAAGTCATGCCATGAAAAATATTGAATATAAACAATTCCTTGACTAAAGAACAAAAAAATTCCTTGCACGCTATGTTGTAGTCACACTCAACAACATATGCATGGGATTACCATGATATAAAAGGAATTGATCCTGATTTATGTATGCACAAGATTTATATCAATGATGGTTATAGACCCACTAGGAAGCCTCAAAGACATATGAACCTTGCTTTGCGAGACATAGTGAAGGCTGAACTTCAAAAGCTTCTTAATGTAGGTTTTATCTATCCCATATCTGATAGTGAATGGGTCTGACCTTTGGTAATTATTCTTAAGAAAGGTGGAAAATGGAGAGTTTATGTAGATTACAGGGAATTGAATATAACCACCAAGAAAGACCACTTTCCATTTCCCTTCATAGATCAACTATGTGATTCTCTAACTGGGAAGAAGTATTTTTCATTCTTAGATGGTTTTAGTGGCTACAATGAGAAAAATTACTCCAAAATATTAGGAAAAAACCACATTTACATGTCCTTGGGGTACTTATTCTTACTCTGTTCTTCCCTTTGGTTTATGCAATGCTGCAACTACCTTTCAAAGGGAAGTACTCAACATCTCTTTGTATTATGCAAATGACTATATGGAGACATATATGGATGATTTCACTACATATGGTGAAACATATGAGGAAGCCCTTGAAAATATAGAAAAGGTGTTAAAAAGATGTAAAGAACACAAACTGTCACTCAACAATGAAAAGTGTTTTATGATGATGACACAAGGAATATGATTAAGGCACGTTATATCCAGCATAGGGATTCAGGTTGATCCAGATAAATTATATCTACCTTACCTATTCCACAAAAGCAAAGGGATATTATCTATGTTTCCTTGATCATGCAAGCTACTATAGGTGATTTATTAAAGATTTTAGTAAAATTGTTGCACCACTATTTGTTTTGATGAGTAAGGATATTGAATGTGAATGGACATCAAAGTGTCAACACTCTTTTGAAGAGCTAAAGAAAGCCCTGACTAAAGCACCTATTTTGAGGGGACCTAATTGGAAATTACCTTTTTATATACATATAGATGCTTCAAATTTTACTATTGGAGTAGCTTTGGGTCAGAAAGAAGGTAATACAAAGTATGCAATTTAGTACATCAATAAGAATCGTCAAGGAGCAGAGTTAAACTATACTGTTATAGAAAAGGAGATGCTTGCAGTGGTGTATGCTATCAATAAATTTAGGCACTATATTACTAGTTATTTAGTCTTTATCCATACAAACCATACAACAATCAAATATTTGATGAACGAGCTGGTAGTTGGGGGCAGATTGGTAAGAAGGTTTCTTCTTCTACAAGAATTTGATATTACCATAGTGGAAAAGCATGGTAAGGCAAATGTAGTGGCATATTTTATGTCAAGATTGCCAACATAATCAACGGAAGGAGTGGTGGATGATTCATTTCCATATGAGCACTTATTTTCTCTAAATGTACATAAATCCTAGTATGTTGATATTGCCAATTATTCAGTAACAGGGTAGATTCCACCACACCACACTTTTCTCCAAGGGAAAAGAGACAATTGGTACACAAATTTTTTCCATAATCCTAGGTATCAGGGTATTTTTTTACACTGAACCTAACAATATCATGAGAAGATGCATAATGGAAGATGAAATCTTTGATATCATGAAGGATTTCCATGATGAGCCATGTGGAGGACATTTTGCAACAAAAAAATACCCTTTAAGATCCTCACAACTAGCTATTGTTGGCCAAATTTGCACAAGGATGTTGTTAAATACACCAAGAGCTGTGATAGGTGTCAAAGGATGGGAAAACCAACAAGGAGTGATGAAATGCCATTGCATCCTTAGTTAACATTAGTACCTTTTGACAAATGCCAGGGTTTAGATTTTATTGGTCCAATCTTACCTACATCAAACAACAAGGAATACATTTTTGTTTGCACTGATTACTTAACCAAGTGGGTAGAAGTAAAATCCATGTTGTTTTCCAAAGATGGTAATGTGGCTAAATTTTTATATGAGGATATATTTACTAGGTATGGTGTACCTCGAGAAATAGTCACTGATCAAGGACCACAATTTACTTCTAACCTAATTACCAAACCAGTTGAAGAATACCAAATTAGATACAAGATATCAACATGTCACCACCCTCAAGATAATGGTCAAGTGGAAGTCACTAATAGAGAGATTGAAAGTAGTCATACCAAGACAGTGCAACTACATAGGAAAAATTGGGTTGTAAGGTTACCTAAAACAATATGGGCATACAAAACAACCTAGAGAACCACCACTAGTTTTACACCTTATGAATTAGTATATGGTAAGACAACAGTCCTTCCTATTGAGTTTGAATATAAAAAACTAAGGACTACATTAGACCTGGAAATGGATTTAACATTTAAGCTCAAAAGGAAAGGTTGCATACTTTAAATGGATTGGATTAAATAAGGATGGAAGCAATCCATCACACTCAGGTAGTACAACAAAAGAGGATGAAGTGGCATGATCAATACATTAAAAAAGGATTTCACTATAGGGGATTGGGAACTGTTATATGATTCAAGGTATAAATACTTCAAGGGAGAGCTCCAATCCAAGTGGTTGCGCCCCTATTAAATTGGTCATTTTTACCCCAATGGGGTAGGTAACCTGCATACAATAGATGTGGTCATATTTTTCAGTTCTTGTAAACAACCACAGATTGAATCTATATAAGAAGCCATTACAAAAAGATGATTTCATATTCTCCTTGTTTCAAAATTATGGTGCTCACAATGAACCAAATATAGAATCTAACACACAAAGTGATATTTCAGCAGCAAATGGCATACCAAGCACTTCTGGTGACCTAGAGATTAAGCTACACAACTCAATCCCTAAGCTCACTTAGGATTAATTTCCTATTTTCTTTCACAAGCACACACTACATGTTATAATGGTGTTCAAAATATCTTCCAAGGGACCTATTTGTCAACATTCATAGAGGGTCCTGATGTCATAGGAACCTATAGCTTAATAGCTGTCAACATTCAAAATGAGCCCTAACATGACACCTGTACCCGTAGTGTCATCTAGCAGCTAAAAAGAAAATTCAAAGTACTTGGTGTCATATTCACTGCAAGTTCACGTGCATTCATTTCATAATACCCACATGTAATATCCATCACTTCACAATAAATACCCACAGCATGATTCTTTAGCTACCAACTCACATTTCAAATATTCAAGCTATCACATCGCTAGCTCATATTTGTAATACCCATCCCATCAATTCCACCCACCACCCTACAATTCATTACCTTGAAGTTATTTTTCATCACATCAAATCAAAACTCAGATACATTCTTTTCGGTTTACATGCGCGATGCATAGTTATCTCTTTTGGTTGGTATTTCAAGTACACTATCATGATTAATATAGTCTTCTTTAAACTTTCATTATGTCTTTCATATTAATTCATGCATGCAAACTATTCATATCTTAATTTCCATTATTACATATTTTCACCACCTCTAAATCACAAACGTGAAGTGAGGTCACTTTACCAATTAAGTTGGGGGGAGGGTACAACTTAGTCAGTCTTTTTGAAATTGCCACCTAAATCAAATTCAATAGATTAAAACCAACATGTAAAACACTCCTAATTACATCCCATTTTTGTTGTCATTTCCAAATTGCTAAATTTCAAACCTTGTGAACTTGAGCATAGTCTGAACCATACTCAAGCTTAGAACATATTCATAAGCTCAAACTAAGCTGGTATTGAGAAGGGGAGATGCAATCTTGTATGGTAGTACAAGTTTATGAGGAAACAAAAGGAAGGCAAAGGGTTTCAAAGGTGGTAGAGTGGATTGAGTTGAGTCTCCAAAGCTGAATTTAGTACATTGAGAAGAGAAAGTAAGCCAAAATGGGAGGTGATGTCATAAGAAGGGAGCCAATAGCTCATAAGAAAATTTTGGAGGATGCAATGGTTCTACCCATTTTTACCAAGGTTAGTTGGCTTGATTATTTCTTGAAGTTAATAGAATTCAATGATGATATGACAATAAGGTTTGTAGCTACGCTTGAATATGATGAAGCTATGGTGAAGGGATTGACAGTAGGTGCATGTGAGACTACCATTGCACAAGTCACTAGGTTACCAAGTACTGGTGCAGATTTTTTGGCACGTGCTGACACAGTTGCAACTAAGGAAGAATTATGTATACGAGGAGAGGAATTAGAATCATCATCACAAGGTATGAAGATCCAAGCATTCAAGAGTCTTCACACATTCTTTCACAAGAGGATTCAAGTTTAAAAATTAAGCAAAGTTGAAGTCTTGGAGCATTAAAGTGTTTTTGCAAATCTTCAAGCTCACTTTCATTCAAGATCTAGCATTGTCAAGGGTTGATTATGGTTGTCTATATGGTGAATCATGATGGATTCTAGGTTGGGAGATGCAACTAGTCATCAAGCCAAACTAATGACTTGTTTCCTAAGTGATTCCATCCTCCATTATCACTCTACATTTATCCTAAGGAAGGTACAAGAATTATTAGGGCTCATTTGGGTGATTAGAGATCTCTCAAAGTGAGTCATTCATCTTCATATTTCATTCATGCATCTCATTCTTGTACATTAGAATAGGGTTGCATTTCATTTTAGATTTCCTAATCTTAGACACACTTAAGGTTAGGATTTACATTCCTATTTACATAAATATTTCATTGTTTCCATTAATTTTTAATCACCAAAATAGGAGTTTGACTGAGGAAAACCCCCCATAAGAAAATCAAGTCTATATTCTTTTTTGTAGGTCTTTTCACAGATTCAGATCCGGAAATCAATTTAGGAGAAAAGAGTAGGTGTTGAAGTGTAGATCTAAACTTTGAATTCTTGAAAAATCAGAATGGGACTCATACGCTAGAAGTGGCGTATGAGTCCCACTATACACATTTTTCAAGATTTTTGTAGATTCAGATATCCTTTTCTAGAAACATGTTCTTATACAAAAAATTTGATCTAGGACTGATATGCCTAGACTAGCATATGAGTCCCAGTAGGTCAAAATTTCATATTTTTTAGTGTTTCAGACCTCCATTCAGTTTGCTTCTAGTTTTGAGGTGCACACATTTCATCTTATAGCTTGTTATTCTATGATATATGCATTCTTAGGTCATTTAGTTAAAGATTACATTAGACTAGGGTTAAGCATTACATCTTACATTGCATCTATCTTTCCAAGTCCTAGCTTGGTGGTGAACCCCTCATTAGTTTACAATAAATCCCTAGAATAGCCCTTTTACAAGGTCTATTTCTCCTTTGCACATTTGAGGTTGAAATGTCTATGGTTTGTTCTTGAATGAGAGTGTTTGAGTTTTGTTATTCTAGGTCTCAAACCCTAGAACCCAAACAAAATTCTTCCTTTCATTTTTGTGAACTTGTATTTAGCACATCATTATTCTGATTTGGAGTGCATCATCATCCTAGATCTTGTCTGCATTAATATTGCATTAGTTAATTGGAATTCTAGGGTTTCTATTTTTGCATTAGTGAAAGTGAATATAGGTTGCATTTTTGCATCTCAAATCATTGAAAATCATACAAAATTAGCATTTACACTTAGGTTACAAATCATACAACATAAAAGGCATAAAAATCAATTGAAAATTTCTAATTTTTTGAAAAATACCCCACTAGGACTCATATGCCCCTCTAGGAAAATAAGTCCCAATGCAAATTTTGAGTTTCATTTTCTAGAGTTAAATTCCCTATTTTTGATCTTATGTTTGTTGTTACAATATTTTTGTTTCAATTTTCATAGCTTTTTTTGCATTAACATCATTAGAGTCAACATAATTTACATTCATTGCAATTGTGGATAGAATTATATTCTTGCATTTTTCATTTTCAACATTAGTTCATAGTTCAATTAGATTAGATTACATCTGGAATTTATTAGAAAAAAAAAAAAACACCTTACAAACCGATAAACCTCTTGGAGAAAGCATAGTTATTTGACCATGCCAAATCTCTTTTTCCAAGAAATCCTAACCCTTAAGCCTTTTAGTAGTGATGACTTTGACATGTTAGATGAAGCCCTTCAGGAATTCATATCACAAGGTTCATCCACTAAGGCTTGTTATGCTAAACCAAAACTAAGATAAGTTAACGTGATTCAACCACAACTTAAGTATCCTTTACCCACCTTCACATAAACCTCAAACCAAAAACAAGCATGAGTTTACTTTATACCCACCTAAAAACAATGTTTTGCAACAATCAAATACCATTTCTCATACATACAACGCTCAAAACAATCCACAACCGAAACAACCAACATCGACAACCTTACCTTTGCCTAATCCCATTTTGCCTAGTGCTCCTCGTTTAACTTCACATAGTGGGAAGGAGTATGATTTTGTTGAACAACTTAAAAAGACTCCTACAAAGATATCACTATGAGACCTCATTCAGAATTCACCTAATTATCACATTGTGCTTCAAACTACCTTGCAACAAGTAATGGCTCCCTCTAGTACAAATGTAAATGATGTGGCAACTCTTATACAAGGAATTAATACAGTTAATGTACATATTACCATTCATCAACATGAGCTTCCTTTGGAAATGAGAAAGAGAATGATGCCTCTATGATAATTTTGATCCATAATAGGTTAGGAATAAAAATAACCCTTGTTGAAAATGGCTTTGCTCTTAATGTGTGTAGTGTGACCCTTTTAGATAAACTTGGTGTGAATAAGTCAAAAATTCAATTTGATTCCTTGTTGATTCAAGGATTAGATAATATAATCAAACAACTATTGGATGTGATTACTTTACCTATTACATTTAGAAAGGATACCTTGTAAATCCTATTCATGTAATCCCCCATAATTTTTCATATAACCTTCTCTTAGGGTGACCTTGGATTCACGAGATGCATGCAGTTCCTTCAAATCTTCATCACATAATGATGTCTACAACAATAAGGTATACCAAATTGAAATAGACCCTGAACCTGAAAGTTGTTTACAAGTTGAAAAAGGAACAATGAGTCCTCTAAACAATTTAATTCCATCATTGAACAAATAACCTATGGAAGAAGAAAAACAATAAATGGAAATAGTGTCAAAGTTATTAGAAGATGATTGGGGATCCTTGGAGTTTACACCTTCGTTTATGGGAGAATATATAATTACAAGAAAAGAAGATGAAAAAAAAGAAGCAACCAATGGTTATGTCAACACAAAAATTAGAAGAAAACTCACAAGAATCTACCTCATCTACCCTTGAAGAAGATACAAGCTACACAAAAAACTTCAATGAGATAGATTATCAATAATCATCAAACCTAAAAGAAATGGAGAAAGTTTATGGAAGAGCTTATGAGCTTATGAAACAATTGGGTTATAGTGGAAAAGGATGTTGAAATAAAGAACAAGGAATTCATGTTCCTATATGTAACCTAACATGCAAGAAACAAAAAGTGGTTTGGGATATTGTACTTCTAAGCTAACACAAACAAAAAAATAAACCTCGTTAAACATCAACACCATTATTGTGTAAACCTAAAATCAACCTCACCTTGCAGCATCCTGAATTGCTTGATATGACTAGTGAACCATCATGGGAGTACTTCAAAGATGATAAAGCCTTGAAAAAAATGCTAGGAGTTTATGAAAAAATATTTACTCCTCTAAAGAAACATGTTACATGTGCTAAAGGAAAGTAGTGAAGTTTACACGAGCAAAGGAAAATACAACCCTGAATTTCCAAAACAAAGTGCAATTCCTTTAGGAGATACAATTGATATAGCAATGGACATCAACAATAAAGAAAAAGTGATTAAAATAGGAAAGTTCCTTGATGATGAAGAATAAGAAGATCATGCAACTTTACTTCATGACTTTCCCAAAAAAATTGGTTGGACTTAGTCAGACATGTTGGGAATTGACCCTAAGATTGTAACACACAACATAGTCCTTGTCGAAAATGCTAAACCCGTTAGACAAAAGATACAAAAAATGAATCCTAAGATAGCCTTGCTAGTTAAACGAGAAATTGAAAAACTCCTTGAAGCTAGTTTCAGAAGATCTATAGATTATTCCCCTTGGATCTCAAAAATTGTCACAATCACAAAACCTAATAATCATATTAGGATGTGTACATATTTTTATGATTTAAATAAAGCATCTTTAAAAGATGACTTTCCCCTTCCTAATATTGACATGATAGTAGATTCAATTGTGGGACATGCTCTGTTGTCATTCATGGATGGATTTTCTAAGTACAATCAAATATTTATCAACCCTCAAGATCAATACAAAACAACATTTACAACTATTTTGGGAACATTTTGTTGGGTAATGATGCCTTTTGGATTAAAGAATGCAAGGGCAACATATCAAGGAGCTATGAAATTAATATTTTGTGATTACATACATAATATTTTGGAAGACTATGTTGATGATATTCTAGCTAAATATTTAACCAGCTAAGATAATGTAAATTTCCTTCAAAAAATCTTTGAGTGAATGCGAAAATACAACATGAGATTAAATCTAAAAAAGTGTTTCTTTGGTGTAGATAGTGGAAAACTTCTAGGTTTTATCGTATCTCACAAAGGCATTGAGGTGGACACGAAGAGAATTGATGCTATAGTTAATATGCCACCTCCTAGAAACATTTCTCAATTACGCATGTTACAAAGAATAATTAAAGCTATTTGACATTTCATAGCATCCTTAGAAAATTGAATGTTACCATTTACAAATCTCCTTAAGAAAGAACTTCAGTTTAATTTGAATGAGGATTGTAAATAGGCTTTTGAGAGTTTGAAGGATTATCTTGCTTCTCCACCTATTCTACAACCCGCTATGCAAAACAAACCATTTATCCTTTATACAGCAGCATCAGCCCATGCTCTTGCAGCATTGTTGGCTCAACAAGATGAAAATGGTAAAGAACATCTTGTCTATTATATTTTTTGAACTTTGATTGATTATGAAATGTGCTATACAGCGATAGAAAATTTTTTTTTGGCTCTTGTCTTCACTACTAGTAAGTTGAGACATTACTTACTAAATGTTGAAATACATGTAATGAAAAAACTTGATCCTTTAAAACATATTTTCACTAAAACAAATTTATCAAGACATCTAACTAAATGGGTTATGTTGTTAATAGAGTTTGACCTTAAGTTTGTTTCACAAAAATAAATTAAAGGAAAATCCTTAACCGACCACTTAGCAGACGCTCCCTCGCCCCTGGCATTGCCTAATACAAAAACATTCTTTGATGAAAAATGTGTTGAATATTTAGAAAGATGAAGAAACGTGGGAGTTATAATTTGACAGATCTAAGTGTAGAACAAGCTTTGAAGCTAGGGTTATAATAGTCCCACCTGCATGAAAGCCTATTTCCTTATCCTATCACTTAAATTTCCTATGCATCAACAACACAATAGAATATGAAGCATTAATTGTTGGCTTACATGCTTTTTTAGCTTTGGGAGTTTGAAATATTAAGATATTTGGAGATACACAATTGATTATTAAAGAAATAAATGAAACATATCAAGTGAAGAATGATAAATTGTTGAAATAAAAGGATCTCACAATGAAATTTTTAGAGAAGTTTGAATCATTTACCATTTATAACATCCCACAAAAGGATAATCAACATGCGGATGCAATGAAAAGTGCAGCTTCTCTTATATCCCCTCAAGATCCTTCAAAGGATTTCACATTTATTTTCCATACAATTATGAACCCATCAATTGAATCCCAAGAAAAAGAAGTATTATTAACAACTATGGAAAGCTCTAGTGAATAGTATACACTGATATTTAATTACTTAAAAGAAAGTATCGTTCTTGAGCCGACAACTAACAATACTCAAGATCGTCTTTGAAAACTCGCATCTAAGTATATAATTCTTTCCAACATGTTATATCGAAGATCCTTTAATGTTCTTTTACTTAGATGCCTTAAAGAATCTAAAATCCCTGTAGCTCTTGAAGAAGTTCATTCAAGCACTTATGGAGGTTATTTTGGAGGCAGATCATTAGTTCAAAAACTTGTCCACATGGGATATTATTGGAGAAATATGGAGAAATATTGCTTTGAATATGTTAGGAAATGACATAAATGTCAGGAATATAGAAATTTTATTGATGCTCCTACTTCTGAACTTTAGGAATTCCTATTTGGTCATTCTTAGTATGGGGATTGGATCTGATTGGAAAAATATCACCTCCTTCTTTAGCTAGGCACACTTTTATAATAATAACAATTGACTATTTCACAAAATGGGTAGAATTTATTCCTCTTTGTTCCACAACTAGTGATGTGATATGTCATTTCATATTGGAACACATTATTGCTCACTTTGTACTTCCTCCACATTAGTTTTAGACAATGGGACCCCATTTAAGAACAATAATGTGAAGAAATTCCTAGAAACATTTAACATCCAACATCATTTCTCAACACCTTACTACCCATAATCTAATGGTTAAGACGAATCAACTAATAAGACTCTCAAACAAATCTTAAGGAAAATAGTAAACAAACACAATAAGGATTGGCACACACAATTGACATACATTATGGGCTTACCGTACTAGTATTAGAAAATCCATCGAGACTACTCCTTATAACATTTTCTATGGTACTGAGGCGATAATTCCCTTGGAGTTAGAGATCACTACATTAAGGATTTCTCTTCAAGGACTTATTGATGACAATACCTATAAAGAACGATGATTGCATCAACTTGAGATGCTTTACGAAAAGCGAATTAACACTCTTGAACATCTCCAAGATTATTCTATAAAATTGCAATGTAGCTACAATGACCATGTCATCCCTCGCATATTCAATAAGGGTGATTTGACATTATTAAAAAATAAATGTAACGTTAATGTTGACCTATATTAAAAAAGGAAAATTCAGTCCTAATTGGTTAGGACCTTATATTATTAATACAAGTTACAGGTCCAGTGCATATACATGAATAGAAATGGATGGTATGCCTCTTAAAGAACCTATTAATGTTGTGCACTTGCACTGGTATTATGTCTAATATTCTTGAATAGTATGAGTTATAAAGCAGCGGTGTTAGAGTGAGTAGATGGCATTCTATATACTCTCACATTGCTTCATTCTTGAAAAACAATTATTTGTGTGTCTTGAATACTAGAGTGATTATTTAAATTAATTTTTTAATGATTACTTTAGGTTTCATACTATTCAAATTCATCCTATGTATTATGTTAGATTAGATCCTTACATGCATTTAATGTTTTTTAATTAGATCGTATAGGTGCATTTAATTTAACATAACATGCTTAATCAAAATGTTGCATCTAAGAGAAACTAGAATAAGTTTTAATCATCTATCACATAAAATATGTTAAATCATGGAGATATTTATTAAATAGTCTTGCTAGATTATTTGTTAAATCACATTACCATTTAAACACATAAACACAAGTAACAAAACATCAAATGATCACACACACACACACACACACACACATATATATACATCAAAATTTTGAGTAAATGTCATCAATTTATACAATGCTAATGAGGCTTGTGACTACTAGATCTCTTAGGATCTGGTGCTCACATTTGGTTCAAAGCAGTTCGTCGAGAAACGGTGGTATGTGATCATGATCACAAGATGCATAGTACATCTAAAGCATATTGTAAACCCTATACTCGTCCAAGGGCCTCCTGATGATCCTCTGCTAGACGATCCCTCTTCACCTATAGTCTGGCCACCTTTGACTGAAGTCTCCTAGCCTTTGCTAGGGCTTGAGATGACTAAAAATATTGGGTAACCTCAGCTTGGTGGGCATGCCTCTTGAAACTCTCATATGTTGCCTGCAATTTAATGTATGGCTTGAACAACTCTAGATCCCACTCTATGATGGGTGTGGCCACATAGTCTATATCAACATCCTCCTCATAGACTAATGGGGGAACTATCTCGACAATAACCTGGTGATAGAGATCATGTAGGTCTCTCATAGCCCCTGCAAGATAGAAATCATAAATATAATTAGTACACATGTTGATGCATATATAGACATAAAATTAAAACATAAAGCATGAGCATAAGCATAAAGGATAGCAATAAATAAAATATCATCACCTAGCTCTTTGGATGGCTATGTAAAGATAGCCTTATTGTGTGTACGAGGAATGGAGGATGTGCTAGCCTCTCCATGACCGTAGGTGTTGGTGGCTACTACAGTTGTTTATCGTGATCTATTCACATTAGTAGGATTTGACTCTCCCCACTCATGGCCCACTGGATCCTCATCTATTGTCTCATCACCCTCATTCATTAGCTGCTCCTCCTCCTCGTCCTCCTCCTCATCCCCCTCCTTCTAGCCATCATAATCATGATCTATAGCCTTGTCATACTCCCCATCTATCACATTTGTGAATATTTCTGCAACCTTGACCTATGTATCCTTAGTTCTATCCTCCTCCTCATCTACCTGATCTAGGATTGGCCTTGTATAGCCTATCAACTTATCTAGTGGGAATACAAGAGTTAGTCTTGCTACTTCCCACCACTCCTCATAGGAATTTGTGGTATTGACGTCATCAACATCAAAGATAAGAGGCATATCATGATCCTCATAATCAGAGTCACTATAGATAACATCATCAATAGTGAATTGTCTCATGTCGTTGGGCCTCTGGGCACTCCATATTGATCTCTTGAAAAAGGGTTATGCCATGGGTGGTACCTGGACCTATCCAAACTACCACATGACACGATCGTAGTAGAAGGGTCATACTGCGTAATTGTGTTTTCCTATCAGAAATCTTTCCATCTGTAATCTCCTCAACTGACAAGTCACATTTGGCCACTACAGTATAATCTAGTAAGGTCTCCATATGATCTCCTTCTCATCTAGTTAGTCGACTATGACTCTCCAAAAATGCAAATCCTCATACTACCATAGCTGCCTTAGTGGGTAACTAAATGTGCGATGATACCCTAGGGCTAATGCACATGGAAAACTTGTCATCCTAGTACATGTGATATGCTCTAGACACAACACCTATAGTAGCGTATAGTGTAGCATACTGTCGAACTTGTGAAATGAAAATCACCCTAGATCATGGTATAAGTGTGCAAGGATGTTTCCTCTCTCTAAATGTGCTCCCTAGTCGCTAGGTATGAGTACTAGTGCTACAGTAAACATCATAATCTGTGCAACAAGTGGATCTCACGAATATAGTAGCATGGCTAGATCAATTTGTAGCCTCATGATACTATCATGAATTGGACCTCCAATACAATACCATATATCATATTTCATCTCGCGAAATGATCGGTCACCTAGAAAATGTACCCTCTCACCCCGAATCCAAACTCAGAGTATGCAATGGACATCCTCTAAAGTGATTTTCATCTCTCCTGTCGGGAGATGAAAAGTGCATGTATCTACGTACCACCACTATACCAAAGCTATTAGCATAGTATCATGGTACCTCATGGGGGGCATGAGGTACACATAATACAATGTTGTAGTCTATAATATCTATGTATCCTCCACTGAGAGTGTCAAGGCTAGAAGGCAACAATTTTTTTTGTTGCTGCCGTGAATGAGGAGGAATCTAACAAAAAGGTAAAAATATGTCCTATAAGCATTCTAAAATCTTAAATCTATACATCAACAATAAAAAAAGTGTGAGAAATTTGTTCTAGTGCACTTTCCTAAAGGTCTTAGACACTTTATTTCCCTTTTGGGACTCTTTGCGAAGAAATTAGACACTTTGTGAAAAAGTGGGACACTTTGCAACAAAAAGGGATACTTTACAAAAAAGGGGGACACTTTGCAAAACAAAGGAATGCTTTGCAAAAAAAAGGGAGGCTTTGTGAAAAAAAGGGATGCTTTGCAAAATTTTCTCGCAAAGTCCTAAATCAACCTAGAAATGCATTAAAACATAAAATAAATGCATAAGGACAAAGCTAAGGCAGAAAAGTCAACTCACCTGATATTGTAGCTCACCGCAGGCTACTTGTTCTCATAGGACATTTAGTCTTGAAAGCTTGTACTCTCGTCGGCTCAAAATCTTCAGTCAATCTCCACCAAAGTCAAGCTACAAGAAGGTAAACGACAAAATGATTGGAAATAATTTCACTTTTTACTCTTATATAAGTTAAAATTAGGGTTTTACTATATTAGGGTTAAAAGTGCTTTTCATTTTGTCGATCATCAAAGCTTATGCTTCTCCGATAGCCTTATGGAAATTCAGTGAGTGGAGAACCAATTTTTTCCTCATTGATGACCTTCGGATTTTTATAGAAAGTGGGGGAAAAGGTAGAAAGAAATGCGAATAAAACATAAAAAAATGGCGATGCACCAAAATTTTTACAACATTTCAAACCTTAACTATTCCTTATAATTGATATGATAGATACAAAATGTCGCATACCTTTCATTGTTGGGAAGAGAACGAGCAAAAAAGGCTAGAGAAAGCACAATGCAATCTTTCAAATCTCCCGATGGGAAGCACCTGTTAAGGTCCAATTAGACATAAGAAAACTCTAAATATTAACATAAATATTCAAAAATTTATAGAATCCTTTCTCCTTTGCAACATATTATGGAAAAGTTCAATAGACATAATCCAATTTCTAAAAGGAAGCATTTAACATAGAAACTTAACAACATGAAAATTAGCTATCTGAACTACCAACACAAAATTTTAACACAATTTTTTCAACATGAACAAAATATGGGAAAGAACTTTAACAAAGGCCATATCATGCACAATTTCAAAGATTTCTCCCAAATAGATTGAACTTCTGTGATATATGAACTAAAAACAAAGGTCAGATACTAATCCAATGATAGTTTGAATTAAATATAACATGCCAAAGTGAATAGCAATATTCTATAAAAACCCCTCTACTTCTAAGAAAATAGAAACTCCCTAATAGATCTATATCCTTTGAAAAAAAATTTGAAGTAATTTTTTTAACTTATGTTGCCAACCCCTATTTATAACTAGAAGAAGAGAATACCTCTATAAACATTCCAGAAGAAGAAATTTCTAGAATCCTAAATCTAATAGCTCACAATCCAATCTTAGATCTTGATTAGATCGTGGGAATCTTCGCTCATTAAGTCTCAAGTGCTTCATTAATGGCTTGAGATATTTTAGCGAAGATCTAGCTATTAGAAAACAATCATATTTAAGCACAACCTGGGAAAAATTTGATCGATCAACCATGGAGATTGATGACATTGACTCGAAGGTTCCACCTCGAAAGAAAAACACCTGTCGTACTCCCCAAAAAACTCCACCCAAAAGATCACTTTGGAAAAATAAAAAACTGCTTGATGCAAATAGATGGTGTGTCAAGTGAGTGGGAGATCTTAGATTTGTGGGAGTAGCTTTGAATAAAATATCTTCCAAGCTAACACATACCCTAGACCATGCCAAAAAGGAAAATAATATGTAAATAAAGTCACACAACCACCACGTGGCGCATTGTGCACCTTTATGCAAGAGCAATCTTCGTCCCTTGGGTGCAGATTCATCCCAAAGAAAAAAATAGTAAGGGCAAAAAACCAAAGAAAATTTTAAAGGAAAATTTGGTTTACAGTTCTGGCAACTCACAATGGGCCTTCGCTTCTAGAGGCACAAACCTAGAGCTCTGGTAATTCCTAGAGTTTGAGGAAGGCAGAGTGTTGGACTTCCCAATCCAATTCAGTGGGCTGGATGAGGGTGCGTAGAATCTCATATGCTTGATCCAGATTAAGGACTTCCTTAAAAGAAACCCCTCCCCACCTTGATGAAACAACTCTGATGTGGTAATAAATCCAAGAAAGAGGAAGGATTTCCCTCTCGATTTCCTCAATAGTGGATGATAGTCTTAGACCTAGGAGTATTGTGGAAGTCTAGAATTTGAGTCTTATTGCATCCATGATTTGCTTGATTGATAGAACTACTCCATCTAGTGAGAAAAGAGTGATTAATATGGTTTCAAGAAGAATATTGAAGTCCACCTTGATCTCATTGACCTTCCCATTCAAAATTTCCTAAAAATATTTGCTTTTCAACGTCACTTTTTGGCAGTTGATGAATTTGCTTGCTTTCCTCGAGGCTGCCCTTCAATCAAGAATTTTGTTTCGGTGTCTCCTAAAGATTCTTTGGTGGCCTTACATAACTTAGAGATCAGGGTCTCTGATTCCATAACTTGGGGAGTATATATATGATGAATTTTGTCAACTATCGGGCCAACCTTCTTTTTTAATTCCCGAGCATCCCTCAAAATTTTTTTGTAAGACTAGTTTCAAGGAAGCAACTGCAACTATGATTTTCTCCCAATGCGTGGATATCAGTCTTTTCAGTATCGAGAGGATCTCAGATCCCTATGCCACAAACAATTCCTAATGGAATTGAGACTCCCTTGCTTTTATGCTCTCCTCCATTTGGCTCTTCTCCTGGAGGGCGTTTGTGAGCTTGGAGCTCAGCCTCCTAGTCTCTTTGTTGCGATTCCACAAAATAGAATCGATCTTCTACTTGTCTTGTTTCACCCTTTTTGTTTCTTCCTAGGCCTTCTAAAGATCGTCAAAGACTTGAGATTGGATGCTATCCAATTATTTGTACATGTCCTTTTTTTGATCCAGCATCCTTATTTACTTTTGCAACATATCAGATACATCATTTACTCTGGTTATATCTTTGTCCATCTTCTTTTGTTTGCATTGATATTCTACATTTGTCTCATGTTCAAAAACAACCTCACCCTTCAATTTCTCTATCTCAACATGAAGCTGATATTGCTCATTCTGGGCTTCTTCAATTAACTTAGTCACTTCCCCCTACTAGCTTTGTAACTACCTTAGGCAATCCATTTCCACATCCTTTCCCTTGATTTTTGTTTGCAACCTATCCATCATATCTTTTATATTTTCCAACTTTGCCTCATGCTTCCTCAATTTTGTCAAACTTTTCATAGTTGGTGTACACCACCTTCCTAGTGGCTTTGGCCAGAATCACTTTGTATTGTAGGAGAGTCTCACTTAAATCAAGGCCCATAGCTCGAATGTCATAATATTCTAACTACATTTCTCCTTCTGACTTGGATGCTAGTGGCTTCATGGTAGCAATCAACATGGAATTTGATCCTCATTAAAACAAGCCTCAATCTTCCAAGCAGCTTTATCTACAGTTTATATGTTTTCTAGTTTGTTGGGCTTGTTTCATTGCATCCAAGTGGCTTTGGAGACACTATCCAGGGTGTCAATAATTTGTACAACAATAGAAGCACCTAGAGGGAGAATAAAAAGGGTGACAAAAGGAGAAGCTTCAGTTGTATGAGATTGTGGATAGGAAAAGGGGGACGTTATCATCAAAAAAGGTAGGATGCCATATGTAGACTGAGAGGGAGGGAAACCTATCAGAGTGAAAGGGGAAGTGGGTAGAAAGAGATATTTTCATAGAAGCAAATGGGTTTGGTGAAACTGGCAGCATGAATGCTTTAGCATTTTCAATGGGGGCCCTTGATAGGGCAATTAAAGAATCAATTGTGACCTATGCAAATGATCAGAATACAACCAGGGGTTTGTTCAAAAAGAGGAAATCAAAATATGTAGGAGTCTTTTCAATAGATGAAGGTGGAGGAACAACTAAAGATGTAGAGCTAGAAAGAAGAGTGGGAGAAAAAATTAGGCTACTGAAGCCAAATATATTAGTGGAGCGGAATCTACCTCTTCCTCTCCTTTGCTTGATGCACCTGGTCCACCTAGGTCCTAGAATCATCTCCTCTTTGTATGGGTGGAATTGGCAAACTCAGATCCCTTGGTGGTCGATCCCATTGAAACTTGGGCTTTAGCATCCACAAAAGACCTCTTTGGGGACCGTTGGGTCCTTTTTCCTTTCCCTCGAGCACTGGTGGAAGATGTGATCTGTGAGCCCTTTTGTTTCAACCCCTTTCCTTTCCATTCTCCCGTGTCAAGATCTTGAGGCTGGGAAGTGTAGAGTGGAATCTCCTCTAGTTCAATCTCCTGATCGGACTCAGGATTACTATCATTTGTGCCAACCTCCTTGTCATAGATTTGGTTGAACTTCTCGTCATGCAGCTTAACATCTTCATACATGGCGCTGAGACATTTAATTTCCTATTGGTACCTCTAGAAATATGGTTTCTTTATTTTTAACCATCCCAAGTGCTTCAGTTGCATGTTAAGGAACTTTCCTATTGGGACATGCTCTACTAGTACTCTGTCATCTTGACATAAAAGTTGAGCCATGATGGTAGTTGGTCAAATGGTATGAAGGCTAGGTCAATGTAAAACTATGGCCTCTCCTCAATCGAGTTCATTCTTGATTCAAAATACTCCCTCCTCTCATACCTTACAATTGGGAGATTCCTTATTGGGTTGTAGCTCCATGCATCACAAATGAGAACCAGGCCCAAGCGAGCCAATTTGTTAGTCAACACCTCCTACTCCTTCCTTTTCACAAGTGTTACTTGACTATTGGAAATGGTTAGGGGAATCAGGTAAAGCATTTTCTTGCACCTTCTAGCACCATAGGCTTTGTCTGCAATAGTTGTCTAACGAAATTCCTCCAAAGCGAAAATCATGCATGTTACAAATTTATGGATCCTAAAAGGCTCCTCAACAAAACCATGGAATTTGATGAAGGTAAACTCAGCTCCTAGAAAATAATCCATCGAGGTTTGTGAGCTTTTCATCCATTGTAAGACTTTAGGGGGAAAATGGCTCGCAGGTCATGGGGAAAAGTCTATGAGCACTAGCCTCAGGAAGTATTCCACAAACTAGTAATAATCCCATGTCTTTGAAAGCACATGGGTCCAGACCAAAATCATTTGGTATGACCCCTTCACATCAAACTCAAACAACGAAAAAATTCCTTTCTAAAAACTCAAGGATTTGATGCAAGATGAAATGTGCCAGAAAAGAAGAATACTTGAATTTAAAAGCAGTGTAATAATTTCTCAATTGTTCCAGCATCTTTTTAACTATTACATCAACAAAATCAAAATATTTTTGGATTTTCTCCCTCATAAGCATGAAAGCCAAGCTCATCTAGAAAGAATAAACCCTTTCATCATCATCAAAGTCATAGATACAAGACAACATTGAGAAAATGTCTTGATTGTATTTGGTTTGAAATTTCTTTGTATTAGAGGGAAGAGGAGTTGATTTCCTTCTGGCTTCTCTTTTATTTCATCCTCATAAAAATTCAACTATTTAGTTCTAGTCTTCCAAAACTCTTCCATTATTTGTGCTTGAATCTTTCAACACCCCGGTTTGCAAGGATACATAACATATCTTGGATGGTTGTTGCAGGGTGATCCCATAATAGTGGTTTACAATTTTTGGCCAAACTGGACACTGAAATTATTATTTTTAACTAAATCTTCACATTTGGGCACCTATAGCGGCTAAACTGTGAGGAATTTGAAGATGGTGCAAACTAGAGTCTCATCAAATTTTTTTTGTAGATTCTAAAAATATTTTTTTCAAAATTTTTGGAATCAAATTGCACTTCTTTTTCTATCTCCCACGAAATAGATTTTTTGAAAACAACATTTTTAAAAAGTGATGCACTCCGTATAACATAACTTTTTTTCCATGAGGATAAAATTCTAATTATTTGAAATTTAGATTTGTAACTCTGATATCTAGTGCTTCCACTTGGTTAGATAGTTTTTTATTGAATATTTTACCTTAATCAAGTTTCAAAGTCAAACAAATTACATTTTAGGACATAGATGCATATAACGCGTAACTTTTTTTGTATATGTCAAAATTTAATTTAATTTTTTTGTTGGATCAAGGAATTCAATATCTGAATTGCACTCATATTTTTCAAATTTTTTTTTTTTGATAATCTTCTATTTTTCAACATGTGAAGAACAAAGAAATTCATTTTCGATGAAAAACCTATGTTTAATAAAACTTAAAAAACAAATACATAACAAAACCAAAACATATTAAAATTATATTCATTGGATAGCTTGTTCTGAGGAATACCATAATCATTTGAAATAAATTTTAAATGAATTCATTTGATCCCCTAAAATCTAAATCAAAAGTGATTTTTTATCAGCGTTTTGATAGGTGTAAAGGAGACGCATTTATAGGTATGGTTTAAAACTAGCGAGGTTCTATCCAAGGGGGTTTAATCTAAGGTGATTTGATCAAACCCTCTTCAATTGGAATCCTTAAAATGGAACCTTTTAAGGCTTAAATCATTATATTTTCTAAAAATATGTGATTTCAGCTAAAATTCATTCCTCTCAGGAATTGTAAACCACTATTATGATAGCACCCTGCACTAATTGTAACCATTATCCTATTTCCAATTATAACCCCTTATTTCTTTATACAACCTCTTAGCACATGCATCCACCAATTCTAGACATGGGTGTACAATAGACAACATGAATTGTGGCAAACCACAATTTAGAGCCATAACACAAATCCTTTAGTTCCCCCATACTTGATCATTCTTTGTATTGCCCCCTCCCTAAGGCTTTTAGGGTTTGTATGCAACTTTGGGTCAAAAATATTGTTTGGAAAATCCAAGACCACTTCTTTCTTAATGGGGTCACCTGCCAGTACAATCTTAGTATGAGAAAAATGCCACTTTTTCGATGCTGGGCATTACCAAACGAATCCCTCCCAAAAATTTTGGCGTAGCCTAGACTGTTAGACAACAATCTAGCTTGTCGACTAGAAGATGATGCTTCCACCATTGTTGCATTGAAAATTTTGTAGAGAGTTTCTTTAGAGAAATGACTATTTGTTGTCTTTGTTACTTAGCAAAAATTTGCTTTTTGGGGTTATTCAGTTTTCTTGCACGTACATGCAATAAGGCGCTACCATTACCACTGGCTTGCTAATTGTTTCCAGTGAGGAAATATGTGTGGATTAGGGATCCATATCTCTCAAGAATTCCAACTTCCCTATGAGAATGTAATTATTGCATTCCCCTCGCCACCTTTTTCACAATTAAGCTCTATGTGTTGGGAAGCATGCTTTTAGCCATGGGAAGTGTGCTTTAAGTAATACAAGGTACTCTGAAAATATGTGCATATTTAATTTGTCAAAGCTTAGCACTTTAACTAACATCTTTTCATATAAGAAAGCTAGCTGACATTGATGATGGCAATGGACACATGGTGGCAATTGGTACACGCAAGCGTTTACTCCCAATGCTCAAATTTATTTCTTACGACATGGTGCTAGATTTTTTGTACTGTTCATCTCTTTCCCTCCTATTGCTTTGATATTTTCTTCATTACCATCTGGTGGGAGATGGATTTTCCATTCATTGAGCTCGTTGGTGCACCTTTCTATAAATAGCCACGCCACCTTAGTGAAAATATTCACTTGAATTAGCTCTTAAGTTAGTAAGCTTTCCTCGTTGTATCCCGCATTCTGCTAGCCTTAGCTTGTTTTTTGTTATGATGTCTAGGCTAGGTACCCCTGTTCGAATCTTAGCACAAAGGCTGCAATATTCCTTCATAGGTGAGGTTAGCAGCGATAGAATTAAGCACCTAGTAAAGAAGAATGACCGCCTCATCATTGTAGCATTCAAATGGGTGCTCAACAAAGATTACGTAAAGGATGAAAACCACCCATGGTGCAACTCCAACGTCATCTCCCACTTCATGGCCTCCTTGCTTGATTTGGAAATTTCCAAGCCCTGGATAATCAAACTATGCCATGCCATGTTCGATTTTGCATATTTGGATAGGCTCAACGAGATTGTGCAAGTGGCTATCCCTGGTGGCAGCATTCTAAGTGCCATGGACCTTCACAGGCACATCGATTATGGGAAGGAGGTGCCCTAGTTTCCCCTCCTCACTAACTTTTGCATCATGGACCTTGAGAAGCATCGCTTGCTACCCGCGACCTCCTTCCTATTGAGGGAGTATGGTGTGGAACGCATTCCTAGGCTTGACTAGAAAAATCACTTTGAATTTCTTGTATACAGTCTTGGTAATGAGGACTAAGGTTCATGTCGTGCTAAGCCTGTGTGTGTTGTGTGTTAACCCCCCTTACCACCCTGTTTGAAGAAAAATCCAACAAAGTAGCATTTTGACTACTTAGCGACAGATGGAAGCTTTAATTTCACTACTTTTGTGTGTCACCTCCCCTTTTTTCTTTTTTCTCTATAGCTCTTTTTAGGTTTGTGCAATAAATCTTCAAGCTTCTCTTGGAGCTTTGGGCTTGTATTATAGTGTAAATATTTCAAGGTATGTGTAGGATCATGATGAGCGAAAAAATGGCGATATGATGGGTATGTGGCTGACAACTTTTTTTAACCCAAAATTGATGAAAATAAAAGGGTTTTTAAATGATATTCTCATATTTCCACCAATATAAATTATGCTTTACTTTGAATTTAGTAAATAATTATTATTCATTTTCTATTTGAATTACAACTAAAGTCCCGATTGATAGGTTGATTGAAAAACATCTATAGATTTCAAACAGTATCACATTTTTTGAATCCGAAACATGTGTTACATTCTATGCTTCACATACTATAGGATTAAAAATAAAATTGAATTTCATGAATTTTTGACCAAGTTAAGGTGATTAGACATACGAGTTTTTATATTTTTTTAAATTTGTAATAAAAAATGCATAATTAATTATTTACTTGGAAAAAAATAACAAAAAGACATGCATCAAATAGGTACATGAGTCGTCTACTTATATCTAAAATATTATAAAAAAAGATTATCATTTTATTGTGGTTAGGGTGGTCAGACAAACACCTACTTATTTTTCCCCTAAAATTTAAGTATTACTGCATTGAAATTTCAAATTTTCACCAAATAGATTTAAAAAAAAAAAAAACCTAGTAGTTTAGAAACTACATTCAATTTGATATAGATTATATTCTTACATATTTTTGAAATAATATAGATAACTTATTCAAATTTTTACGTCAAGTTGCTTAACTCTAATTTTTTCTAAAATTTTCACCACTTAAGGGCCTATTTTTTCTATGATGATCCTGCACATACCCGTTAATGAATATAATATACTACTTTTCTACTTATTCTTGTGCTATTCTTTTGGCTTATTAGCAAAACTATCATATTCTACAAAAATAATTACATATGGTACACAACCGTGAAAATTTTAAAAGAGCTTGCGTGTTTCAATGGAACAAGTTTAGATGAATACTGTTTACCGATATATCCAAAATGTTTCCATCCATATCTTCTAGCTCATACATGGTCTTTTCTTTGCATGTGTGAATGCAGAAGGGGCCTTTCCATAGTGCTTCAAAATTTGCATGTTGTCCTGGTTTTGTAGCGCACTCATCGTACTTTAGCACTAGGCTTCCCTCCCAGAAATCTGGGTTGGAGGCCTTTTTATCAAACCATCATTTAAATATTTGTTGGTGCCCAATCATGGCATCATACATGCCTTCCCTTTTTTCTTCAAGACTCAAGATTTTTGACAATCTTGCTTCCATTCCGCTGCTTTCTTCAACTTCCAAGGCCTTTAAAAGTTGTAATGTTGAAATTTCTATAGAAATGGGTAAAAAAACCTCCTTTCTATACACTAATTCATAAGGAGAGGCCTTCAAGATTTGTTTCAGCATAATACTGTCATCCCATAGAGCATCTCATAGGTTCTTGTGTCATTCCTTTTGGCATTCCAACCTGATGTGCTTAATTAACCCAATCAGGTTCTTGTTGGTCGACTATGCAAACCCATCTCCTTATGGGTAATAATTTGATGAAGTCTTGAGGTAGACCCCATGCTTGAGAATGAAATTTGACATCCCAGAGCCCACAAAATATTGTGTGTTATCAGATATGATAGTTTTCAGTGAACCAAACCTTGCCACTAGCTCCTTAAGAAAATTGACAATCTCAATTTCTATAGCATTTTTGAGAGCAACGGCCTCGATCCATCTCATGAAATAATTAGTTACCATAAGTATCCATTTATGGCTAGTACTGGAGATAGGATTTGTCATCCTAAAAAATTCCAAACCCCATTCTGCAAAGGGTTCCTTAGTCATGATCGAGCTCAATGGCATGGCGAAGTTCTTTTGTTTGCCAATGAAATATTAGCACTAAGTATATTTTCACACCATGTGGTGCACCTCAAAAAAATGGAAGGATAGTAATATCTTGCCAAAATTATCTTCAAAGTAGTAGTTTTGGCAGAGAAATGTCCACCCTCAAGGGTGTTCTGGAATTCATTTAAAACTCTTTTCACCTATGGGTTATCTAAGCAATGGAGCAGGATGCCATCATAATTTATTTTAAACAAAATCCCCTCAATTAGTACATACTTGGTTCCTTGTAGTCGGTAGTAGTGTCTTTTGTGAGGTGGAATGCTAGTCGAGTACTACCCATTCTGCATATATCATGTCTGATCCACCATCCATGACTTTTCATACTCGAACTAATTTTTATAGGCCTGAACAGTCTCTTCCTCTGCCAGGGGGCTTAATTCCTATGCAAGGTATTTGCAAAGACCTCTTCCCCCAACTAGCTTGGTCAGTTGAATGTCTACATAATATTTGAGGATCTTGGTGATGTAGTTGGCCCTCTTTTCAGTTATTTTTCCTTCGGTGATATACTCTCAAACACTAGGATGGGTGAAAAGGATGGTGATTCTATTGGTTGATACTAGGTGTCAGAATTTCTTGAGGCTTTAACATTAGCAATGGCCTATTTCTCAACAAAATTGTACTCGGTTTCATATCCTTTCAGATTCCTAGAGTGGAATGTGATAGGATGCTCTTTGGTATTGTCTTCGTCTTTCTGAGTGAGCAATGAAGTTATGCTATGTTGGTCATTGTAGACGTAGAGTAGGAAAGGTAAAAGTACAAATTTTTGTCACACTTTGGGCCAATCGTACTACTTCTATTGAACCGGTTTCAACCGGAAGTGATTCGGCTGAGTGGGTTTCGGTTGAAACCACGTGGAAATGACATGGAACCTACGTGGCCTTGTCGTTTTGGTCAAGTGGGTTTCAGCTGAAACTCACTCGGCCAAATCACTTTTGGCCAAAGGTTGTAAATATAAAAGAAAAAAAAGAAAACTATGTGGGAATTTTACATATTTGTCCGAAATGATTGCAATTAGAGAGTGCTCGCTTGAAAAATTCGCCTACAAAAATGAGATCAAGCTATGTTTGTTTCATTTGTATTCGATGATTTTGGTAATTATTTGTTGTGTTTTGATTTTTTAGCGATTTCTACAAGTCGTGGTTGGTTGCATGATACTGTTTGGTGTGGCCCTAAGATTTAGGGTTTTATTTTAGGGCTCTTCAAGTTTTGTCAGTATTCTTCTAAATGTTGATTGGAATATACACATGCCATTTTGTTAATTATGTATTATAATGTTTATTGAAGGTTTTACAATGTGATTTTGAGGGTTTATTTATAGAAAAATATGAAAAAAAACCTTTTAAGTCATAGTAGCTTCTTTAGAAATCAAATAAAGTGCTCATTGAAATCTACATGTCATTGTTTTTCATGATAAGCAATCAATTTAAAATGAATTTACTTTTGTTTGATGGTTGCTTTTGGTGCATCTACAAGTTAAGGGTTTATTTTTTGTCAAAGCATTCTCTAAATAAAATACTTTTTGGGGTTTCCCAACTGTTGGAATCTAAAATGAAATTAGTTACATTGTTTTATACACCAAAATTTCTACTTTGTTTCTAATTTTTGTGTTGGAGAAGCATAATTTTTTGGGAATTTAATTTAGTTGTATTGTGTGTGTGATTGAAAATCTAGAGAATTTAAGTGAAAAGGAAGAGGGGTGCACATTCCATATATATTTACCCACTTCATTGTTGAATCTTCACCTTTCCATCTCATTCAAATATCACAATGCAACTATAGAAGGATGGGGCGGTGATGATGATAAATAAACCCTATTTCACAATGCTTTTTGCCCCACCAGCTTTGTTTTAGAGACTTAAAACTTCTTATGTGTGATATTTGTGCAAATGAGAACATTTACTTTTATAAACAACAAAATCTAACCACATGAGAACTTTATAGTTGTATTGGTGTAAGTCATCTTTTTTTATTTTGTGAAAATATTTAATTTTCAATTGTAACAGGTGCAACTTTAATAAACCCGTTCTTCAATTGATAGTTATTTCATAATAAAAACCTATCCCTATACCACAAAAATGTCACCCATCCATTTTAATCTTGTTGAAGGATTTCATATATATTATAATTAGTAGATAAGTTCACGAGTCAAAGGATCTTCTTGCCACATTGAAAAATTTCTGTCTCTAGACTTGCATGGAAGGGTACTTTGTCATTTCTTTCTTTAAAATACATCTCATTGCTACATTTTCCTTGTTTTTCTTACAAATGGTTTTGAAACCCCATATCTAAATAACTTGTATCCAAGACTTTTGACCCATCTTAATTGTCTAACCATGAGTTCTTAATATGAAATGGAATTCTAAAATAAGTAAATTTAGTTTAGTTAGACAACTAATATCCTTTACTAGTCAAAATTGATTAAGGCATCTTGAAAACACTCTCAGTGCTCCTAAGATGAGATATTTTAGTGAGAAAAATCATATATTGGTTAGTGCAGTGAGACATAGAGGTTCCAAAAAGGTTCCAAGGAAAATTGACACCCTGTGGTCATAAACATTTGAAGAAAAATCTCACTTGGAAATCGGCTCAATTGGAAACTATTATAATTTCAGCGTGTGATAGAATCATAAAACAAGAAACAAGGCATGTTTTATGATTCTATCACACACTAAAATTGATGTATGATTTAGTTGAAGCGTGACATGCAAACTTGAGCCTTCAGGTATGCCTAATGGAGGATTAGTACATGTATTATCAACTCCAAACAACTCCCAGTCTTTGATCCTGCATCTTTCCAAAAAAAGAGTTTAAACTTTGTGCCTCATTTTTAGAAGGCCATACTAAAAATGTTAAAACAAAGCCTCTCCTTTTGTAATGTAGAGCCTCTCCATGATTCACCCCTTCTTAATGTTATGTCTGATGCTTGTGGATTCATTTTGCGTCCTAGGTACTTTGACTTGTGTTATCAATTTAGAGATGACCTTTATTGTTGTTCTTTAGATGCTAGATAAATGTTGGTTATTTATGGCATTAGAATAAGTCACTTATAAGGAGGTGTCGTGATAAATAATAATTGTAAATGTGAATAATAATTAGTTATTTCAAATGCTTTTGCTAAGCCTTTTCAGCCAAAATGCAATAATTTGAAGGGTCGGATGTTTGTTTTAATATTTGAATGCCTTTGTATGCCATAAATGTCGCGGGCATCTTTCACAAGGGGACGTGGGAAATAAGGGATTGTAATTCTCTATTCCACGTTTTGCTTGAATTTATCTAGTTATTGCAACCGTATTCTTGCCTTATCTTAATTACGACAATATTGACAAAAAGTTGGGGAAAGGAAATCGTTTTAGATAACGAATTACAAACAAGATGGGCTTCTTTTTCTTCTTTGATGGAGGGTTTTCTTTGGGGGGCGCGTTCATCTTCATGGTTTTTGGGGGGATTTTAACAATGAAATCTGTCCTTGAGATGGTAAAAGAGAAACCCAAATTATGACAAATCAATGAAGCAAGGAGGAGGAAGGTTGGGATCTGAATGAGGTTAAGATTTGGAAGCATCGCTACGTGAAAGGACCAGTACGCGTGAAAAGAGGTGAGCAGGGAAGGGTAGGAGTCCAGTAGAGGATGAAAAGAGTTTTGCAGGTATGTCTTTACATATTCCACTTTGAACGATGATGGACTCTCGGTTGTTGACATTAGCATATTTCTGATCTTTTAATGGAACCAATTTGTGACTCTATATTGGTGTTAAATCAAGCATTGAGGATTTAGAATTGAGGCATGCATGATAATTTTTACGGACCTTAAAAGTTGTAAATGTTCAGGAAACATAGTTTACCTATATTATCGGCATGAAGCCTTCTTTTCATCCCCTTGAACCTCCTTAAAATTTGAGAGAGAACTCTTAAGATCTCCCAGCGCTCATTGAACCACCCTAGCCCAAAGTATGGTGACACAAAAGCCGTGGCCTTTGTCTTCTCCTTGGCCGACGCCATGTAGTTGCATCCAATGATGTCATAATCATCTTGTTTTGTTAAACCGCATATGGTTATAATATGAATGAAATTTCTTGAGAGGGAGGTCAACTGTTCCACATTCTGCATGCACATCTACCAGTGTTGTTGCAACTACATCATCTGTCAAACCGTTGTTTTTATGTTTTTATGGCCATTGTTCCCTCCTCCAAAGCGTCCATTTTGGCACAGGCTGGAAGAATGTTGGCGGCAGTGGTGGAACTTGGCTGTGCATCTGCCAATTGCTTTGCTTAAAAGTTTCTAAAGCTTTTTCATCAAATCCATTTTGTACTTATCCTGCAATTTTGCAATCATGGATCACATCTCTTATAGGGTTACTGTCGCGCATTGTTTATGCATCGATGGATATTCATATTCTTTTCCAAAGCTCCTTCATCAGCCGATTACAACTGCTTGGAATTTTCATAAGCTGTTCATCAATCTGATTTATGCCTTACCACAATTATATGGTGGAATTTGGACTTTTAACTCGCCAATTGCAATTGCTTAAAAGTTTCTCATTCCTTTTAGCGAACACGATCTGCGTATATCCTTTTATCACTCCATTCCTTGAGACGCCATCTCTTTGAGGTATCCGGTCAAAGGGTGGAGCGCCTTCTCTATGCTATCAACCCTTGCAATCATGTCTGCCAAGACAATTAACAACTCATTCACACCTGCGCACAACTATATACTGGGAATTGGCGTTACACAAGCCAATACCATTCACTTGGAAGTTTCTTCTGCCCTTTTCACAATCCAATTTGTGTTTCTCCAACAATCATTACATTCCGTGAGATATAACATTCGGTGGAAAATAGAAGCGCCAGAATTCACACCAAAAATAGTGTAAAATTTTAGCTCGTAGAAGTTTATGTTATCAGAAAAGCATAGGAGTGGCTGGCCTTAGCGGAACGGTCAACTTTATGTAGAAATTATAAAGCCAAATGTGCGACACACATATCGCGTAATATCCTTCATTCTGGAAAGATGGGACCTACTATCCCTTTCTTTCCCTATAAATTCACCAGTGTAAAATTTTAGCTCGTAGAAGTTTATGTTATCAGAAAAGCATAGGAGTGGCTGGCCTTAGCGGAACGGTCAACTTTATGTAGAAATTATAAAGCCAAATGTGCGACCCACATATCGCGCAATATCCTTCATTCTGGAAAGATGGGACCTACTATCCCTTTCTTTCCCTATAAATTCACCAGTGTAAAATTTTAGCTCGTAGAAGTTTATGTTATCAGAAAAGCATAGGAATGGCTGGCCTTAGCGGAACGATCAACTTTATATAGAAATTATAAAGCCAAATGTACAACCCACATATCGCGTAATATCCTTCATTCTGGAAAGATGGGACCTACTATCCCTTTCTTTCCCTATAAATTCACCAGTGTAAAATTTTAGCTCGTAGAAGTTTATGTTATCAGAAAAGCATAGGAGTGGCTGGCCTTAGCAGAACGGTCAACTTTATGTAGAAATTATAAAGCCAAATGTGCGACCCACATATCGCGTAATATCCTTCATTCTGGAAAGATGGGACCTACTATCCCTTTCTTTCCCTATAAATTCACCAGTGTAAAATTTTAGCTCGTAGAAGTTTATGTTATCAGAAAAGCATAGGAGTGGCTGGCCTTAGCAGAACGGTCAACTTTATGTAGAAATTATAAAGCCAAATGTGTGACCCACATATCACGTAATATCCTTCATTCTGGAAAGATGGGACCTACTATCCTTTTCTTTCCCTATAAATTCACCAGCCATGCTGTCAATAATAAATCATTTCCCTATAAACTTTATTTGCTGACTACAAAGATTGAGTATTTGATCAAGATATTGCCATGGAGAAAACCTAAAGTCTCTGTTGTCATTCTTGTTGTAGATCGCTCCATTTACTAACCAGACCTTTCCATTCTGGGTCTCTGTGCCAACGCTTTGCAATACAGTTCTCTATCCTTCTCATGATGTGTTGCCTCGTTTTTGGATTCCTTCTCTCCACGCAAAAAATCTGTAAAATAAGTCAAATTTCTAAGTGAAATGTCAACCTAAGGATTCTTCACGTCTAATTAACTTTGAGCAGCTTTAGTTGTCTCTTGTGCTTTCAGCCAGTCATCTGGTTGCAGTTCCTTGTTGCCTAGCATTGTTGAATTTTTGCCCACCCTAAGTGCATCTCCAAACCAATTCGAGGTTTAGTTGGATCTTATCCCGAGCCTGAGCCATGGTTACAAGTCGTAGGTATGCGCCCTCAAAATCAGGATACTTGAACAAGATTAGCCCACATAGAAGATTTGCTTGTTCGGTGGCTGTTCAAACAACCTAGTGAGATTAAATAGTGTTGTGTTTTCAACCCATAGTAATCTTAGCATATAAATTTAGATTGTAGAATTATGAATGCAGCGTAATTAAAATTTTGTTGGTCTTCTTTGAATCATTAGGCTGAAGATTAAATCAACAGTTTTGATAGGAGTTTTTAGTTGAACTTTCCTCGTGCTTTGAGTGAAAAATACGCTTACCATGGTCTGAAGATTCAGTAGACTTGTGTTTCACAGAATTAGATCTAACTCTATTCTTAGTTATGTTGTATCCTCAGTATGCCAACTCCCTCTTGGAAAAAATATTTTGAAGAATGGAGGATTTGATTTTAATAGTTGATTTTATTAGAAAAGTTAATCTATGACATTTTTTTATCATAGACAAAGTTAGTAAGCTTATACTGTTGTCTTGTATTGGTTATTTATCAATGGAAGTATTGAGTTTATTTATGGAGTAATCATGTTTGTAATGCTAATAGTTTAAAAGTGGAAGTGATGTTTATCTAAGAATTTGACTCATGATTGCTTGTTATTGTGAGTTTAGTTAAATAGTGTGATCAGGGTTGCAATGTTGATTATTTCCTTGTAATGAACTATGCGAGTGAATTTGGAAATTAAGTTGATTTTGGTTACTGTGGACGATTCTTGGATACGGTCTTATGGAGGTACCCTTAATGTAGATTAGATGATAATTTGTAACATAATATGTTTATTTAGATTATTGTAGGAAGTGTTTAAATATAGAAATTAGATTACTTTTGTAATTTATAGAATGGCGAATTATTAGTTTAAATTTGTTATTTTGGGTTGGAATGCGCCTTTTGATTGGTTGTTATAATAAAAGGAGTAATTTCTTATATAGTAATTGTACATGAATGGTTGTGTTGCTATGTGGTTGATTGTTTGTTTTGAATGTGAGAAAATCACTTCTCCCATGAATGCATGATTGGTTGGATTATTTTTATAATTATAGTTGATTTTGGTTTTAGTTGGTTATGTTTATGGAGGGAACCTGTTGATGCCTGATGGCTATTTCAAGAGGATTTTAATTTTATGGTTGATGTATTGTTGGTTGATTTTTCCATTGGCTGTTGTGGTAGATTTTGGTATTGCGATGGTTTTGAGTCATTGTTTTATGGGAGGATGCCCATGTAAGCCAATTGGTTCGTGGGAAGAATTTGATTTTGTGAGATGATCATGTTGTTTTTTTGCTTGAGTTGAAGATCTCATTGTGAAGTCACCACTTGTTGATTTGTAAATTATGGTTTGACTATGGTCTTTTGAGATATTGTTGATGTTGCCATGGGGATAATACTATGTTAGTGATTTAATCTTCTAGAGGTTAGAGGGGATATGGTTTATATTTGCATGAGTTGGTATGGGGGTCGGTGATCTAGGAGGATCTGCCTTGGATAACCCATATCAAGCCTGAAGTATTTAATTGAGTTTTATGTTGTTTCACCTAATAGTGGGTGGTTTTATGATTATCTTACTTTGATGATGGTTGATCTTACACTTAGTTGAGTTTATGTGGTTTGAGCCTTGCACTTGAATGTGGTTGTTATTACTCTAAATTTCTAGCGTGAGATGGTGCATGCCTCACTTGGTGCAGTTATTTTGTTGGATTTGGTTTCTTATGCAAGTTATCTTGTTGTTTGTGATTTTGAGATATTGTTGTTAGTTGGGGGGAGTGGCTCTCAGTGGGGGCTAATGTCCAAAGTGGCTTGTCCAGGACAACCCATTGTGAGTTTAATCAAGTGATAATTAAATTAATTAGTTAGGGGGTTTGGGTAGTTCCACACATTAATTCAAATAATGTAGCCTCACTCATGGGCCCAAGTGCTTGTTTAGGTAGGTTTGGGATGAATGGGAAGGTCTGGAATGGAAAGATCAACTGCCTTGCCTCTGTATAGTAATTTTGCAAGGTATGTTGATCCCACACAACGAGCATGGGGGGTTAGCGGCCGGTAGAGATTACGAGGAAAACCCAAGATGGGGGCCAACAACCTAGGAAGGTTACACCAAGATAACCTGTGACTACTTATATGATGACACTCCACCCTTTAACAACCTTGTATGTTGTTTTTCCCCTCTTGTTGTTCTTGAGCCTCTAAAAACGGATGTTGTCATGTTTTTGTTGATGCTTGATTATGTTGTCTTGGGTTGGTTATTTCATATGTTGGTTACATCTTGGATTGGTTATTTCTTGTGATGAATGTATTCTTGTGTTATTGTTGTTCTCATTGTGAAGTCTTTTTATCCTTGTTTCATTGATCGTATTCATTGAGGTCCTTCTTGTCTTCTCCTAGCATGGGGGGTGGGACTTTGGGTCCACGTGGTTGGGTGGAACATGCTATGCATCCCATTGGGTCCCTAGCCATCAATCAAGAAGTGCAAAATTGTACCTTTGCAGTGACTTCTAAGTTATACCAAAGTTGGATCCAGCTTTGCAGCTTTGTATTCATACATTTTAGATGTATTATTCCATGTTATTGTACTCTTCCCATACATGTTGGGAAGCAGTGTTGTATTGATATAAACCTTGAGTAATGTATCTTCATGTTATTAATGTATTGTCCATGTTCATGTTTTTATCTTATGGTTATTGGTGTATGTCTATCTTTCACGTAATGTAAAAGATGTTGAACAAAAAGTAGTGCAGTTGTGTAACCCCAAGGGACTTTCTTATATGTTTTTCATGTATAGTTTCATTTCCAGTGTTGAATGTTAATATTATGTTGCATGTTAATTATTTTTTTTTAAAAAAAATTGTGCCATAATTGTTAGATGTATTAGTTTCCTTTGGGTTTGTGTGGCAGGGCATTACATGTGAAGCCACCATGGATGCAAAATCTGAAAAAGTTATGTAGTTAGATTTATCAATAAACTCATTATAATGTTCATCGTAGTTAGATTGTAGTTAGATGGATGCAAAATCACTAATTTATCACTAATTGATTAACTACAATAATAAATGAATTTTCATTTTATTAAGAGTATATATAATGGAAAAGGCTTAGGTTAAAAATAACAAGGAATATTAGAACCTATACTTGTGATTTACCTCCTTACACATTAGGTAACTAATATAATAAATGACTTTTCATTTTATTAAAATTATATATAATGGAAAAGACTTAGGTTAAAAATAACAAGGAATATTAGAACCTATCAACAAATACAAACTAGGACATTGAGATTGTAGATTCTTCTCCCAAAAAAGACAAGAACAAAAAATAAGTACAAAAAAATCCAATCAACTTATGTTGTTAACCATGACATAAATCTAGATTTGATACATCCTAATCTAATCTACAAGGACATACTAAATAGAACTACCATCAAAACCTTTACTAATGACAAGGAACTTAACAATTTATTAGGTGCATATGAGGATTTACTTTTTAAAAGTTCAATCACAATAGAGGGTTCCAACATATGCTTGATAATTTCTCTTTTTTAGAGAAACGCCTCTTACTAAAACCCAACTAGTGGAGGATATCATGGATAAATACTTAGATTTTGTATTTAATCCTTGTTATAGAGGATTCTAACATGTGCTTCATAATTTCTCTTTTTAAGAAAAACACCTCTTACTAAAACTCAACTATTGGAGGATATCATGGATAAAGACAAATTTTGTATTTAATCCTTGTTGAGGAGTGGCTTGATAATATATAGTAGCTTATGAAATAACAAAGAAATATGGCATGTTCTATAAGAGGGCATTAGTTGGTCCAAACCTTTTGGTTTTTCCAAAATGTTTGGAAGCAATAGCAACAAGAAGTGGTTTTTTCAAAACATTTGGACCAACTAATGCTCTCTTGTTGACCATATCAATAAAAGTAGAAAGATACAATATGAACCAATTTCATATTTTTAAAAAATAGAAGAATCAATGAGATATTAGATTTAAAAATGAAACCCTTTTTGTACAAAACCTAAACTAGATATAACCTATGCTACTCAAAATCTATGATAGACTTAGATTAAGCAAAAGAGTTAGTAAACATTGATGAAAAATGAAAACTCACCAACACCAACCCTTGTTGCAAAAAGTGAAATCAGTTATATAGTAGAAATTTTGGTGTCTAAAACAATGTAACTAATTTCATTTATCCATTCACATAACTCCAATTACTTTAAGGGTAGTAATTGGAGTTATTAAAGTGGATTTACTTAAATGGATAAGTGAAACTACTCATACATAAAATTTCTACTATAACTAGTTTCACTTATCGATTCACATAACTGTAATTAATACCCTTCCAAGATTATTTCAATAAAGTATAATCATTTATTGTATTCAATGTATACCATCATCAAAAAAGGCCAATTATTGCCCTTCCAAATTATTTTAATAAACCATTATTTAATATTCTTTTTTATTTGATTGATCATTTATTGTGGAAAACTTGGGTTCAAAATGTAAATTTGTAAACTCACTCTTTGACCTATCAACCTTCAAACGTAGTCAATTCACTTGAACATGCAAAATTCTAATCAAATATAGAAGAATATTGAATAAAAATTTATTGAAATAATTTGGAAGGGTAATAATTGGCCTTTTTGGATGCCTCACAATAAGAGAATTTTTAATAGGTCATGCTTGGTGATGGTGTACATTTAATATAATAATTGATGAATCAAATACTTTAATGAAATAATCTTGGAAGGGTAGTAGTTGGAGTTTATGTGAATGGATAAATGTAACTAGTTATAGTAGAAATTTTGGTGCCTACAATGTATTTTAGGATATGACTTACAAGTAGATATAATTCCATTTAAATGCATGATTTTATGAATATATTTAAGTGGTGCATTTAAATGAAATTATAAGTTACTCTTACATTAAGTTGTAAGCCATATCCTAAAATACATTGTGCTATGCACACAAATTTCTACTATAACTAGTTTCACTTATCTATTCACATAACTCCAATTAATACACCCTTTCAAGATTATTTCAATAAAGTATTTGATTGATCATTTGTTGTATTCAATGTATACCATCATTGAGAATGTCGAAAAGGACCAATTATTACCCTTCCAAATTATTTTAATAAACTATTATTTAATATTGTTTTGTATTTGATTGATCATGTAATGTATTGAATGTAGGAAAACTTGGGTTCAAAATGTATTTGTAGACTCACTGTTTGACATATCAGCCTTCCAATGTAGTCAATTCATTGAACATGCAAAATTCCAATCAAATATATAGAAGAATATTAAATAACAATTTATTGAAATAATTTGGAAGGGTTATAATAGCCTTTTTGGATTCCTCACACTAAGTGAATGTTTAATAGGTCATGCTTGGTGATGGTGTAAATTCAATACAATAATTGATCAATTTTCAAATACTTTATTGAAATAATCTTGGAAGGGTAGTAATTGGAGTTTATGTGATGTATAAATGAAACTAGTTATACTAGAATTTTGGTGCCTAGTGCAATGTATTTTAGGATTTGACTTGCAACTTATTGTAAGAGTATGACTATAATTTCATTTAAATGTGCACCACTTAAATATATTCATAAAATAATACATTTAAATGAAATTATATCTAGTTGTAGTCATATCTTAAAATACATTGTAGGCACCAAAATTTATCTATATAACTAGTTTCACTTATCCTTTCACATAACTGCAATTACTACCCTTAGTAATTGGAGTTAAATGTGAATGGATAAGTGAAACTAGTTATAGTAGAAATGTTGGTGCCTAGCACAATGTATTTTAGGATATGACTTAAAACTTAATGTAAGAAAGTATGAAAATAGTTTCATTTAAATGCACCACCTAAATATATTTATAAAATCATGCATTTAAATGAAATTATAGAGTTGTTTAAGTCATATCTTAAAATACATTGTAGGCACCAAAATTTCTAGTATTTAACTAGTTTCACTTATCGATTCACATAACTCTAATTAGTAGCCTTCCAAGATTATTTCAATAAAGTATTTGATTGATCATTTATTGTTATTTAATATTCTTTTGTATTTGACAAGTTCATTTATTGTATTGAATGTACAGTGGCATCACCAAGAATGGTATGATACATTCACTTAGTGAGGCATCCAAAAAGGCCTAGATGTTTGTAATTACAAATGGATAAACACTTAAGACCTCAATCATAATATAATATCCCCTTCTCTAACATGAAGTATAATTGCACCACACATAATTATAGTGTAGAATTGCTTATGATTGATTGTAAGTTGTAAGTATCCTAAAATACAATATGTCTCTTTAAATGTAAGTTATGCATGATTATCTCCTTATCCCTACTTATATAGATGCATTATACTTAATCATACACTATTTTATCATACACTCTTATCCTATATTATACACACTTGTATGATTGTTATTTGGAATTTAGAGATACCGTACAATTTTAAATGATAATACGTGAGATTCTTTGTTTAAGACTGTAAATTTCCTACGAAGTTAGTCAAATTTAATCCTCATGTCCATAATTCTTAAAGCATTCAAGATTTGTATATTTATATGCTTACATGTTACTTTTACATGTGAATGTTTCACTATGATATTTTAGTACCACTTCTTTTATAGGAATATTTTTATAATCCTACTTTCTCCCTTTCTCCCTCTTTTTCATAGATAGTTGAATGAACTTAAAATTGTTCAAGTATTTTTACTTCATGATGTTCAAGCCACTCATTGCTCATATTTCCTATTTTTTATAATTTCCTATGGTGTACCTTACTAGAAAAATGGTTATTGCATATTTTACTAAATTAGAGAAATAAAATAAGTACATATTTGTATTTTTTTTGTATTTTTAGAAAAATGGTTATTGCATATTTTACTAAATTTGTGGATCTTTGTATTTATATAGATATGGTTGATGATCAGGGATCACATCATTCCACTTAGTCTCAACAACAAGCTGAGGCTAGGTCTAATTTATATAATGATAGCATTAGGAGATTAGAGAATGCTTTGAGATGTTTGGACCAAACAATACTTAACTCCCCTAATCTCCCTAATAGAGATAGATTAGTTGGCATTCAATAGGAGATCCATTGTATGATTCGCATGATTCGATCTTACAATCCTTATGGCGAGGTCAACATTGAGTAGTTTTATAGGTCCCTTGTCAGCAGTGTTATTGCCACAGAGAAAATTGATTCTTCTACTAGTAGAGTTTTAACACATAATGTGCACATGTTCCCTCATTATATGGGACAAAAGAAAGTTAGAGGATATGTTGTTACTAGATGCACAGATGACCTTGTTGTTCCATTTATATATCCCAGATGGTTGGTATCCCATCATAGATGGCCTCATAATGATGAGTTTCCACTTTATTTTTGCAAGCAAATATATGTTGAGTTTCATTTAGGGTTAGCAGTGGACTACACATCTATTCCTTCACATGTTGGATAGGGAAAAGGGAGGTTTGTTGACAAACCTCAATTTAGACATGTAGATTTTCCACTGCCTATCAACAAGAGGGCATTAGTTGGTCCAAACCTTTTGGTTCTTCCAAAACGTTTGGAACTAGTAGTAGGAGGAGGTGTAGCAACAACACCTACCCAATCCGACCTTTTTCATAATATTGTCGCAATTGCTACTCAGGTCGATCATATGTCATCTAATCATGTAGGAAGATACTTATTACGCCCGTGGATTAGCCTTCCTCCCAATGAGGCTACATTTTCCAATTATGATCCCTACATTCATGCAGAGCTACCATCACTATCAGATGTAGCCTAGATGAGTGAAGACATCGTACGTAATGTTGCTTCGATTTCCATTACTTTTTTACTATCATCATACCAATTTATTAGTGATGAGTATGGGATTCCTTTATATGGTGTAGCAGCTTATATTAGATAACATTTTGGTAGACAGTCGGGTTGGGGTGAGGTGGCTTCACCAGATGATCAACATATTCTAGACCAACCTACAGTCCCTGAGGTTACTGCACATGATATACATGGCACATATAGCTCACTTCTCTTTGGCACTAGTCGTCTACCTAATACAGGTGTCCCTGATTTGACTATGCATTCTTGTGAGTTTAGTGACATTAGTAGAGTGCTCCAGGGTGAGACGTAGGTACTTTCAAATAATCAGATATATTTTGTGTTCTAAAAATTCACATACATATATAAAATAAAATTGACTTTAAAGTAGTTCTCACTCTTCATTGAAATCTTGTATTTTTAAATTTGTAGCAAAATGAGGGTTTGTCATGCTTTGGAGATTTGGAGCATGCAAAAAATCCTATGCATGGTACATTTGAGGTACATTTATAATATTTAAAGTACTTGATGCTTTCAAACATTGAAAGTACAAAACTTTAAGATGACTTTACATTTACACATGTGTACATTAAATTAATTAACGTACTTTCTTGTGTGGGCCTTAGGAAGATCGAGACATGGATCGAGACAAGTATCGAGAGAGGCATTAGGCCAAGGATCCAAAGAATCAGGACATGGATCCAGACAAGGATCAAGAGAGAGATCAATCCACAGTCATATTAGGCATCCTCCACTTTTATTTATTTTACATGTAGATATACATGATTTTTTATATATTTTATATTGTGATTTTTCACATTATGGTTCTTAGATGATGATCTTCACATTATATATATTTTACATTATGGTTTCACATTATGTTTCATCTTATTATGGAAATAGAAATTCTTGAAGCTAATCAAGGATTACAAGATCTATCTTTACAACTTTTCCAAGAAAATAGAAATAGAAATGTGCAACTAACAAGATAAAAAAAGATAATTCCACACCCTCCAATGAACATATCAAAGAATTCATATGGACCTAATAATGATCAAAATCACCTAATAATGTGTGACCATAAGGCCCAACCCTTTGTACTAGGATCATATTGATTAGGTAGTCCAACAACACTCATACAAAACAAAGTGGTTGAATAATCAAACGTACTAACTGCATATCATACATGAGGCATCAAATACAATAGACATTGAAAAAATAATATCGAATAATGGAATCCAATAGTAATGGTGTTAGCCACAAATAACACACAAAGTAAATGGTGATAACTACTAATAACATACAAAGTAAATAATGATAACTAGTAATTAAAACATTTGAAATGGTGATAAACACCAATAATCAAATAGTGAAAATGAAAATGAAAATCAATAACATACAATTAGAATGGAAAGGACAACCAATAATCATGTGAATATATTTATTTACACACACTAGATATAAACAACCTGCTAATCTAAAAGGATGGGGCTACTAGATGTAGGGAATAAAATTTTGTAATGATATTGCTTAAATTTATATATAGTTAAATAGTATTCCCATTAATAATGATATATCCTCAATTGAAGTCAACAATTATGAATAGATTGTGATAGTGTTTCAATGACATTCTAACAATCACAAAAAGATCAAGTGACAATGTCTCATTGATATTCTATCATGAAAATATCATGATAATGTCTTGAGTCTTAATTATGTTTATGTTTATTTGGTCTCATTAAATTATATTTTTAGATTTTATCCATTCTCAAGCTCGTCTAGTTTACCATTCAAATTTGAATGGAAATAAAAGCTCACTCTACTCCTAACTCTAGAGTTAAGTCCTAACACCAAAAGGTCCAAAGTGATTAAAATATTGTGACACATAAATTGAGGTAAAAAACAAAGACACTCATATCCAAAAGATAGATAAATGTATTTCCATAAGGAGAATTTTCATCCTACAAAACAAAAAGGTTTAATATGGTCTACAACTCAATTTTGATATTAAAAAAAAACCATACAAACTTCCCAAAAACATCATTAATGAATTTTGGAAAATTTTCAATGTTAAAAATAAATTAAAAACTAAAATGGAATATACCCTTTTGAGAACTCAAATTAGGAGTTTACTCTTTTCAAATGGTAATGATTTAGCAAAAAAAAATCATGGATCTAGCATAAAATGTAATTTTCCAAATCTAAAAACTTACAACTATAAATTTCAAAAGTAAAAATATAGATATTGAATCAAACTTAGCATACTACAAATGGAAAGGCATAAAATCCCCTTAGGTGAAGGATGAAAAATATGAAAACTATCTAAGCATGTTTGTATAAATCAAAATAGAATAATACATTCACAAATCAAAACCCTCAACAACAAAGATAATCCTTCTTGAATGTAATGCACACAAACCTTTGGCAACCCTCTTTTAGATCCAAAATGACTTTGTGTTTCCTTTTGTCTCAAAAATCCCTAACCTCTAATTAAAATTTTTTACTCCTTTCACATTCAAAATAGTTATTTTCCACAATTAGATATTGTCATTTTCTAAATCATGACTAATTTAACTTTCCACATCATTTATGAATAAAAACATTTTTATTTCAATGACTAATGTATAGCCTTTTTAAATGGGTCTATTTAACCTTTCACATTTTATTGTCAATAAAATAATTTAGTAAATTGCATGATACTTAATTTATTAAGGCATTTGATAATAAAAATATATTTTCAACATACAATAGTTAAATTATAAAATAAATTCTCACTAAAATATTAATCGATAAAATTCTTTTTGGTTTGAAAAAATATTAAGTGTTTCAAAAACACTTAAGAAAACATTTTGAAGACAAAAAAATGTAAATGTAATAATATATAAATAACATGTATGCATAAATAAAATACACACTTTATAGATTTATTCATGACACAAGAACCTAGATATGACACCAATTCAAATCATGGTTTTATAAGGCTACATAGGATTCATCTCACAACTTGAATTAAGTGAGATGGAGATTTCGATCATACATATTTACCCAACCTAATCATCTCCATATTAATCATCATTGGATATCATGTGCCTAAACTTAGTTAAAACATCAATTGTGTCTACAAAATATAAGTATAGCCTAATCACAACATAAAACATCCAACATGATATAATCTAATAAGTTCTAATAATAGCTAACTATATTTGACTAAAAATAATCTAAGACTAACATTTTACATTATGGTTTCACAATGCAACGTAGGGAGGGAAGGATTTTAGGAATTAAGTGAAGAGTGTTCTCAACTATAGTTTTTTTTTTATATCATCAAAATTAAGATCAAGATTATGTGTTATAATTATGCACCAAAGATATCCACAAACATGCGGTTAAACTAACCTTAAGAAAGCTTTATAGGAAAATAAGATCACAAAAAAGAAAGCTTCATGGGCTACTATTGAATTAAATTATTTGAATTCAACATAAAATAAAAAGATTTTAAAATTTAGGTCCAAACGTTTTTTTTTTATTCAAGGGTAAACACTTTTGACCTAGAGCTATGAACCGGTGAGGTCACAAATGAGGGAGGGACCTCATCCCCAAATGTTACATGTATGTATTGTCATAGAAAATATATATGTACAAAATATCTTAAAGTTATTGGTACATATAATTTGGATCCTTTCTATCTTTTATTATATCTAAAATCTTTTCATGGTCTTCAATAGGCAACCTCCACCTTTGTTTGGCACGCCCTCTTTTTGGTAAAGTTTCAAGATTCAATCTTGTTGCTATAACTAAATGATTATAATGTAAAACCTTTTGACTTGGCATATAATCAATAAATATAATGCCATTTGTATCTATCTTTTTTTGTTGATAGTATGTGCCTTCAACAACCACTGATCTAGTAGGATACTCTTGTCCATCGCCATCTGTCATTGATTCTAAAAATTTGCATTTTAGTTGCATACATCTTAGTAGATAGTAATATACACCTTCTACATTGTCAGGATCTGCAAGAACAACAAAAATATCTCATGTACACACCATGTGGTAAACCATGCTCAACTTAGGTAGAATATAAATCAATTATAAGAAATAAATTTAAAATTTACTTGTAACAACTAAATTTGATACATGTTCATAATTAGTTGAATACAAAGGATCATAGATATCTACAATTTCATTATCTTCAAAAGGGTTCATGTGTCCACTAATTGTTTTATTTCCCATTGTGAAACATACCCATCTCTAATATTCTCACATTGTAAAGTATTTGCATTATTCTCAATGCAATCAACACAAAAACATGATTTTTCTCACTTGAATTATTGGAGGCCTACTATGTCCTACTATCATGATTTGATGAAAAATTCCAATACCACTAATTGTTTGACAATTTGTAAGAGTTGATCGATCAATATCTGTAAATTTCAAACCTCTAATTTAAAAAGTGTATAAAATTGAAAATCAATTCATGCACACATTGAAATTCATAAAACAAATTCATTTATTTACCTTTAACTTCCCAAAAATATTGTGTGTTGAGTATTGAGTCATGGGTAGCAAAATGAATTTTGCACCATTCAACAATTTCATGTGCATTCCTTATGGCATTACTTGCAAGTTCATGTTGGCAAAATGTCAAGTTAAGAGGTTTTATATTTGAAAGGAAAATACAATCTCAAAATCCATACGGTGTTACCTGCAAGTTCATGTTGGTGAAGTGCAAACTTCACACATGCTCTAGCTCCATCATGCTCTCCTTTTCCATCTCATAGAAATTCCACAAAAAAATTATGTCACGTCTAATATGTTGTTGGCTTAACCAATTAAAAGCTTTTGTTAACTTAAATTGTCCTGTGATGTTACAACCAATTTCATTTAAAACCAAGATAGTAAAAATAAACTATATGTGTACAACTAATTAAGTCTGAACAAGTTAAGTAAACAAATAAATGTATATAATTTTAAAAAAATTTAAATCAACACTTACCAGCACATCCATCAGACCATATCCAGTGTTGTGAAGCATCTATTTGACATCGTCTCAAGTCTTCAAAAAACATTGCAAAACAATGGGCTACATAGCTTCTAACATGTCCTGTATCATCATTGATATAAAAGTGAACCTATTTGATGATAATTCGTTCATCTTTGCTACTTTGTAGACCATCCAGATGTTCTTCAGCATGCCTGTAACAAACTTGTACAAATATTGCAACTTTCTCTAAATAATAATATTGTATTTGGATCTTAGTTTGAGGACTAAATGTATAGTTCTCAAGGAAATCAACAATAGAGAGAATACAACCCACTGGAAAGCAATTCTTTGAGTCACAAAATTGCTTAGCTTGCCATCTAGCACCATGACAATGTTGAATATGCAGATATATGATATTGCAAAATTTGTTCATAAACTCATTGCAAGACAACTCACTCTCTTTGAGAACAATTTTTCTTGTCTCAACTCCTAAGTTTGTTGAGTATTTCTCATATTCAAATCTCTTCCACATAAATTGCATTGAATGATCAATATTGTCAACCTGTAAAAGATTGTTCAAATTTCCACATTCATTACATATATTTTTTATACACCGCACTTTCAATTCATCTGAATCTTTTGATTTTTCGCATAGAAGAGACTTCACAAATTGTGTTGTACTTCCAAGGATGACTATTTTTGGATTGATTACTACCATAGCTTTTCTATATGTCTAAAGGTGTAGATGAAATTCAACATGATTTTGACTACAACAAGTCTCACATATCTTATTTATATATACAAAAGTTGGTCGTAATCTCTCAAACATCCTTTGACAAATCTTCACATCTGAAAATTCTTGCTTGAATGCTTCAAAAAACTCACTTTGAGTTGTATCTATAAAATGTTTCGGATGTGAAATTATTTTACAATCTGCACCATTTATTTTTATATTGTCCCTTCTATTAGAAGAAACACAACAGTGGTTGGTCCAATATTCAATCACCCATTCCTTTACATCTTCTGAGATTTTATCTTTTCAGGGAACCCTGCAAATATTTACCCAATTATTCTCAATATTTCCATCCAATCTATTTCTCTTTTTGATATATCTTTAAATAGTTCTCCTAGAAACATTGAGTAATTTAGAAACTACTTTAACTTTTCTTCTATGTGATAATTTCTTACTAGAAATTACCATCATCAATTTTGTACCTATAGCACTTAAATCAACAACTCGACTCTTGTTTTCAATAGAATTCAATGCTTCTTGTAGGTTTTCAACTATTATTTTCTTTATTGATCCTGATGACTTTCTCTTATATTCAACCCCTAACGACTCCAAAATAGGGGTCATTTCTCCTAAATAATTTTGCAAATAACTGTGCTCTTCTAACTATAGACTTTTCTTCAAAATATTCATCCCATATTCTTTTACACTGTAATTTTACTGTGCTTTCAAGTAACATATCTTCAGATGAAATACTATTAAAAAGGGATTCCTCATCCATTTCTATAATATTTTCCATACCAAGGAAAATATTTCTATGACCACCTTTGGTTTGTCCCGGTACCTATACTCCTTGGTTGTCAACAATTTCCATGGGTTCTTCTTCAGAAGATTCGGTTTCATCCACATTTCTACTATCTCTTTTTCGATCATACAACCTTGTTCTTCTCTTTTTATTCTCCATCACAAATTGCTCATGTTTGAATTCACCTGCATACAAAAATAACGCGCATTCAAACTTTTTGATGTTTGTATTGGATAAAGTGTCCCCTAATATCATGGATCTATGACTATTTTTTACATTGAAAACAAAATGTAAACCCATCATTATGTATGTGGAAACTGTTGTCTGGAATCTTCTCCTCTATGAGAAAGCTTGATTTGATAAAAGTGGATGATCCTAGTTGATAGGATATTATGGCCTTATCATTCGTCATGCTTGGCTCTTCTTGATCATTTGGGATATCAATTTGATCCATGGTAGCTTTTGTATCTTCTTCTTTAACTATAAGTATTGTTGTGGATTACGTTTAACCACCTCTGTAAGAATTTTAGTGAATCTATCATCATTAAGAGCTTCGTTTATAGCAGATTGGGTTATTTCTTCATCCTCAATTTCACTTGTTTCACTAGTTGCAACACTAATGTGATCTTCCCCATCAAATTCTTTTCCCCAAGGGTTCCCTTCTTCGTGAAATATTTTTGCTCTTGTTCTAGGGGTCATATGTGATTGTTTTGATCTTCAATCTAAGGTAAGATAATGTATGAGACCTAAGGCTAGGAAGCAATAAATGGATATGATTCTAAGATGAGATATGAAAATGGTATGGTATGATATGACAAGCTAAGAATGCAAGAGCTCAAAGGCAACTCTAGGTCCAAAGTTGGTTATGATGTAAAGGATTTACTTGTGTTATGATGGATAGACACAAGGACCAATGATCAAGAGAGGGTATGTAGGAGATGATGGACTCCAAAAGGATTTCCCTACTCAAGGATAATGGTATATTCCCTAACTTAAGGATGATGAACCTCAAGTGATGCAGGTGATAGATAGCCAATGGTTTGATTTCAAGACCTAGGAAGAGTAGTCTAAGTGCAAGCTAAAGGTTTGTTTGAGCAATAATGGATATGTAAGGTTGGAGGATATGCAAGGACTAGGCAGAATGCAAGGATTGAAAGATCGGAACTAAAGGATTGATAGCCCCAAGAAATCTAAGTGATAGGTTCATTTTGGATGAAAATGGAAAGAAATTCGATGAAAATGGAAACAATCAAAAAAACAAATTCAAATAAATAAGTGTTTCGGCCGAATATTATCCAGTCGAACACTATTGGGCCGAATCCATCCACATGGTAGGTGACGTGGCATTAAAGTTACCATTTTCTCAAATTTCTAGAAATTTTCAACTTCTACTGAATATTTTTTCAATCAATTTTTTAAAAAAATAAAAAATAAAAAAACCCTTTTGTAGAGCTTACAGTGTTGAATCCAAAAATATATATATTTATATTTTGATTAATTTTAGTATATAAATATTTGAAAATATTACAAATATGTTGTTCAAAGTAAAAAAGAGGCACAGTTGAAATTAAATAAAAAATAGTAAATCATCATAAAATAAATTTCAAAATATATGATGCCCTAGAGGAGAGAATCATCTTCAAAAGGTATATTTTGTTTTTTGAAAATGAAAAAAAAAAAACAATAGTTGACGTCAACTAAAAACTATCAAATTCGGGTTAGTTTGACTTTAAAATGTTATTACGAGAAAAATATACATCAAAATTTCTTTTTTTCTTCCATGCCCTAGATATTGAAGTCAGCTATCTGGGAAAAAAAATCAGGAGAAAATGATTTTTTTTTCTATATGATTCTTGACATTCATTGAATGCCACTTTTTCTTGAAATTTTCAGTATAACAAAATCTTCTTTTAAATTGATAAAAATATATCAAAATAATTTTTTAAAAAAATTCAAAAATTACAAGAATAAACTTCAACAAAAGTTCTACATTTTATTAGTTTACATCATTTTGAAATTCAAAACATAAATACCACTTTTATGTGTTTAAAGTTGAGAACTTTTTCTCATGTTGGTCGATTCCTTTATAAAGTGTGACACAAGTTTGTAATTTTACCCATAAATCCTTGGAGAAGTCTAGGTTAGCTAACATCGGAGCTGAGGAGATGGATTCCTTTATTTGCTTGAAAGTTGTCTTTCCTTTGGGAGTCCATTTGAACACTAGATTCTTCTTTAACATTAGTGTGATAGGTCTTGTGATGCCTACGAAGTCTAAAATGAATCGACTAATGAAATTAATCTTCCCTAAAAAGGATTGTAGCCCCTTCTGGTTGATTGGTAGTAGTAGCTCCATTATAGCCTTCACCCTTTCAGAATCTATAGCTATCCCTTCTTTTGATACTACAAAACCAAGTAGCTTGCCTTGGGGCACTCTAAAAACACATTTGTTGGGATTTAAGGAAATACCGAACTATTGGCATTTTTGGAAGACCTTTTCTAGATGATCAAAATGATCATCCTTTGATTTTGAAAAAAACATCAGGTCATCTAGATATATTAAAATAATTTGATTAATCAACCCATTGAAGGTGATATCCATTGCTCGCTAGAAATTTGCACCAACATTGGAGAGTCTGCAGGGCATTTTTGAGTATGCAAATGTTCCCCACTTGCTAGTGAATGTTGTTTTATGTTGGCCTTCTTCCTTTACATAGAACTAGTTATAGCCTGAAAAGCCATCGAGCAACGAGAACATCTCTGATCCAGCCATGATCTGCAAAATTTTCTCCATTGAGGACAAAGGATAGTGATCTTTTAGAAAAGCTTTGTTCAAATCCCTAAAATCCACATACAACTAAATATCACCATTCTTTTTCCGTAATAGTAGAAGATTAGATACCCATGATATGGAATTTTTAATTAGGTATATGATCCTTGATTCGATTAATTTGGTGAGCTCTTGTGCCATTAATGCTTCTACTTTCAGATTGACCAGTCATTTTTTTTGTCAAACAGGATTTGAGCCTTCGACGAAGTCAATAGTATGTTGAATTATGCCTGGATCGTATCCTCTAAGATCATCATAGGTCCAAGACATGACCCCATCATATCTAGAACATAGCCCTTTCAGTCTCTCTTTATCCTTTTGTGGGACGTCGCTTCCAACTTTTAACTTTCTACCATTTCTAACATCAAGGTCTTCATAGTCTTTTGCATCAGCAGTGAATCTTTGTTTGTTATTCCTCACATCCTCGCAGTTGAAAAGATTCTTGAGAGAAATAAAACCTCATGGGAGCTTATTTCCTTTCAATTGGATCACTTTCCCTTCTATAGCTCTTCTAGCTTCAGACTGTAAATGGTTAGAGGCTTTTTTTAATTTTTGTAAAAAAGTGGCAATCTGAACGTCGTCCTCAAAAACCTGCCAATTTTGATCATTGTTGCCTGAATTGACGGTCAAGCGTGATCTACACTGCATTATGTTTCATTGCTAATTTAGAAATTAGCTCAAACTATGAACCAATTGAATCGATCTGATCAATGACACTATTATGGGATCATGGGATAACCTATATGTTAAAAGCTTCAAAGCTCTCAATCAAATCCCATACTCTATTTCTATAGGACTTCATTCTCACATTTTTGGTAGTCACCTACCCACAAACTTGGCTTACAACCAATTTTGAATCTTTGAATGCTTGTACTCTCTTCATGCCCATCTGTTATGTGAGAAGTAAACCATGAACCAAGGCCTCATACTTAGCATCATTATTTGAGCATGGGAATTGGAAACAAAAATCTTTGAGGGTTTCTAATCTAGACAGGGATACCAATCAGATACCTGCTCTGCAACTGACCTTACATTTGGCACCATCAAAATATAACTTCCATAGACTGTTTTTGCCCAGTCCACTAAGATCTTCTTATTATTTTAACAATTTTGGGAATACTTCAAGGTCGTCATCGAAGATCACATAGGTGCCTAATCCAGTAGCATGGAAGTTCCTGAATAGGTCAAAGTCAATAAACTAGTTGAGGAGGACCTCCTCTCCATGGGTTCGATCACTCATGTCCTCGTTGTCTTCTAACATTTCTACACAATATGTTTCCCCTTTTGAGAAGGAGGTATGTACTGCTTCAAATCATAGGACTGCATTGTCCGCTATATGTTCTGGGTGTAAGGATTTGGATACAATCCTCATCTTTTCCCCATGCTTGGTCCACAATATCATATGAGACCAATCGAGCACTAAATATCCACCAAGCTTCATTATGAAGTCCCTTGAAAGGCACATCCTGAATACTAGGGGGATTTCTATCACAACTATTTCTTGTGTGATAGTTTGTCTTGGACACAAGAAGAGGGTCAAAGATAGATCCTTCATGTGACTAATGGTCAGAACATTCTTTCCATCTAATTGCATGATCCCTTTCTCAAGAGTCTCATTCTTGAGTTTCAAGGAATTAGCCACTTGTTTAGGCATGAACATAGTACTAGCTCCCGAATCAATCATGTTATTGTGTAAAATCTTATCTCCCACAATAAGTGTTAAAAATAAAGGTGTGGGCTTTGGTTTGATTACCTCTTTCATGTTTGCATTTTCCATGGCATTGACGTATTTCATAACTCTTAAAGACTAGGAGTCCAATGCGAGATATTTTTCTTTAGCTTGATTGCGTAGTAGAATCACATCCATCTTTGGTATTTTCTCTTCTTTCTTTAATGCTTCCTAGAGCAACATCTTTTGTTCTAGAATTGATATAATGTCCCACAAAGATACATTAGAAAGTTCCTTCTTCAATTGTTCAACCACGTTGAATGTTCCAATTGACAAGACCTTGGGTTTGAACGGTGGTATCTCTTTCATCTTTGGGAGGGGCTGATCCAACGTGGGTGGACTCAGTGCTTTGTTCATCTCCTTCTATGGAAACAATGAAGCTTGCGACTGCTGAGTGGGTTGGGCCTGCACGGATTGTTTTTCTTGTGGCTATGGTTGATGTGGATGTGGACATTGTGCAACTTGTTGAGTGTATTCTCCAGTGACTCTTCTCTTGGACCTTGTGTTGTAGTTTGACTGTACTTGTGAGGCACTAGTCATAAGAGCATCATTTGCAAATACTGCATCTTCTTCTTCCATCCAAGAGAAGAGCGCTTGGTCTAGTGCGATATATAGCTCTTGTTCTAAGTACATTCCTTGCATTTGCACTCTAAAGTGGTCATTTTCTATTTTAGGAGACTAATACTCTTTGATGTTTGAGAACATGTCTTGGATCCTTTGCTTTGCTATCTTCTGCTATAGATTTCCCCTTAGAAAATTTTGGGGCATATGGCTATCATTACATGGGAAGCACCATGTGTTCTCCTCCACCAAGTTATTTTGGCCTGGGACTAAATCTTTGCTTGGTCTGTTCTTGATGGTCTGGAGTGGCATGGTAACCAAGAGTATCTATTTTGTAGGTGTTGGTTGTTGACTTCCTCCTTTTGGAGCACATTGATATGTGTTTTGTTGATAAGATGGCCTTCCTCCTTGATAGGTCTATGTGGGAGGCTTTAGAGGTGCTTCTTGTTGTCATCAGATGAGGACTAGCTCATTCGCAAAGGACCACATGAGGTTCTTCATATCATTGACATCCTCTGCTAATGAGGAGGAGCTCAACATGCTTGGTTGTGCACCAAGGTATATGTACATGGATGGTGGTACAACCGACGTGGTCACTTGTGGAGAAAAGGTGTTCGGAGTTTCTTCCTCCCAGGGGCCACTAGAGATTTTCACAAACATAGGCATTAGCAGATGTGGTGGAAGCTTCTTGATGTCAATCAAACTATTTTCTGTGCGCACAACCAAATCATATGCATTGATCAAAATATCTCCTCCCATAGACTGTATCGTGACTTAGATATCCAAATTGAAAGCCTTTAGATAAAACATGAACACCATAGTGACCAGAGGCCTCGCAGTCACAAGAATCCTTTTCCAAGTCTTGTGAAACCTATTATTGAAGTTGCTCATGGCCTCTTGTGGGGCCTTTTGATGGTGATTAATTGTTATATCAAAGAATATCAATCTCCCTTTTCCAAGAAGTGCTCAAACAACTTCTCTCTAAGTTGGTCCCAAGAGCAGATAGAATTGGAAGCCAAAGACCTATACCAGTCCTGGGATTTTCCTTTGAAAGACACATCCAATAACCTGAGAGAAACATTCTCTTCCATGATGTTATGTACTCTACATACTTCCACTATATCTTGGAGATGTTTGGAGGGGGGTCTTGAAATCCTCCCCAAAAAAATTTGGGATGGCCTTGAGAGCATTGGTGGGTATGGTGGCCCATACATCTAGGGGTGTAGGTGGTTGAAGTAGACTACCGCTATCCCAGGTTACAAAATTTTGAGGAGCAGAGGCACCTATATGAACCATTGTAAATAGATTCCTATGGATAGGATATAAGGGTATTCTGATTTGGAAGGTTTGGCCTCCTTGTGGAGTAGATAAGGCTTTGGATTGTAGGCTAATGCTTCTTACCATATTACTTCTTACAAGTGATATGGAACTTGTATGTCTTCTTCTCCTTGAGATAGAGGCAAGTAACTAGGACTACTGGAAATGGCCTCTTGAAGATGCTCTTTTTTGGTTTCTAGGCATGAAATTTCTAGCCTCTTTTCTTGGTATGATTTAAGAAATATTTCTGACATCTAATCAAATGTTTAAAAAAAAATTGTCCCACTGAGTGTGCCAGAAAAAGAACTATTGATCATCAAAGCTTATGCTTCTCTAATAGCCTTATTGGAAATTCAACGAGTGGGCGACCAATTTGTGCCTCACTGAATTACCTTCAAGATTTTTATAGAGAGCCATCTCTTCTTTGTGTTTGGGGGAAAATGTAGAAATAAATGTGAATAAAACATAAAAAATGGTGATACGCCAAAGCTTTTACAACATTTCAAACATTAACTATTCCTTATAACTAATGTGATAGACACTGAATGCCACAAACCCTTCATTATTGGGAAGAGAACAATCAAAAAATGCTAGAGAAAGCACAATGCAACCTTTCACATCTCCCCATGGGAAGCACCCATTAAGGTCCAATCAGACATAAGAAAACTCTAAAGATAAACAGAAATATTCAAAAATTTACAGAATCCATCTTCCTTTACAACATACTATGAAAATGACAAACCCTTTACAAAAATGGAAAATTTCAATAGACATAATCCAATTTTTGAAAGCTAGCATTTACTATAGAAGCTTAACAACATGAAAATTAGCTATTTGAACTACCAACACAAACTTTTAACACAATTTTTTCAACATGAACGAAATATGGGAAAGAACTTTAGCAAAGGCCATAGCATGCACAATTTCAAAAATTTCTCCCAAATAGATCGAACTTCTATGATATATGAACTGAAAACAAAGGTACAATACGAATCCAATGATAGTTTGAATTAAATATAATATGCTAGAGAGAATAACAATATTCTATAAAAACCCTTCTACTTCTCAAAAAATAGAAACTCCCTAATAGATCTATATCCTTCGAAAAAGTTTTTGAAGCAATTTTTCTAACTTTTTTTTAACTTATGCTGCCAACCCCTGTTTACAACTAGAAGAAGAGAACACCACCACAAACATTGCAGAAGCAGAAAATGCTAGATGCCTAAACCTGTTAGCTCACAATCAAATCTTAGATCTTCATTAGATCACAAAAATATTTTCTCATTAAGTCTCAACTGCTTCATTAATGGCTTCATATATTTTAGCAAAGATAGCTATCAGAAAACAATTAGATTTTAACACATCCTGGAAAAAATATGACTGATCAACCATAGAGATTGATGACACTAACTTGAAGGTTCCACCCTGAAAGCGAAACACCTGCTATACTCCCCGAAAAACTCCATCGAAAAGATCACTCCACAAAAATAAAAACTGCTTGATGCGAATAGATGACATATTAAGCGAGTAGGAAATCTTAGATTTGTGAGAGTAGCTTTGAAGAAAATCCCCACCAAGCTAAACATACCCTAGCCCATGCCCAAAAGGAAAATGATATGTAAATAAAGTCTCACATCCACCATGAGGCGTATTGTGGGCCTTTATGCAAGAGCAATCTTCGTCCCTTGGGCAAAAAATTCATCTCGAAGTAGAAAAGAGTAAGGGCCAAAAACCAAAGAAAAGCTTAAAGGAAAATTTTCTTTACACATTCAAACTAGCTTAACGGGAGCTAACGAACTTCATTTTTGACCCCTTTGTTGTGTTTGAATCATGATTTTGCTCCCATTCTCATCAAACATCTATCATAATGTGGTATGGTACTTAGAAATACCCTATGGTACGACTTACCTTACTTGATGCAGTTAGATTGCTACCTTGATTCCACCTCCATAAAGAAAGAAAAATCAAGGGGGGCATACATCTACCCTCAAGGTTTATATCTAGAAGAAGTTACATAATAGGATTTTTGGACGACTAACAAATTCATGTTGCAGGATGCAGTTCCTAACATTGTGGATTTGTAGACAGCTACAGTGGGGGCTTCATTCTCTCATGTTATGAATAAATCCATATGAGTATCCTTTTACAAAATGAAGTGTATTGTTTAGATTCCTTTAGCTTGCATATGCACATAGAGTCATATGGGCACTAAAGTGGGGGCTAAATGTAGTGTAGAAAATTATACACTCTTGAAAATAGTGCAATTTCACACTTAATTTGGACCTATGTTAGCACCCTTGCATTAAATACCCCTTTAAGTAATCACTAATAGGCCCCTAAGACCATTTATTTTGGATCTTGAGGCTTATTTCAACTAAAAACCTAACAAAATCATCAAAAAAACTCAAAATTTTAACAAACCACCTCAAAAATCTAGTGTGGGACTCATATGTCACCTTGGGCGTATGAGTTCCCCTAGGTGGGACCCATACACCAAGGCTGGTGTATGAGTCCCATTTGGGGATTTTTTTAGGGTTTCAGCGGGAAAATCACCTTTTTAATTCAAATTTTTGGTTGATTTCAACTTTTGAGATCTGAATAACAGTAAATTAGGTGTAAATGCCTATATAAGCAAGCTTCTAAGTCATTATTTCATCTAAGAAAGCATTTTCAAGAGGAATTTCAAGATCCAAGCATTCAAGAGTCTTCAAGCATTCTTTCACATGAGCATTCAAGTTTCAAAAGCAAGCAAAGTTGAAGTTTTGGAGTAGCATTAAAGTGTTTTTGGAGGTCTTAAAGCTCACTTTCATTCAAGATCTAGCATTGTCAAGGGTTGATAATGGTTGTCTATGGTGAATCATGATGGATTCTAGGTTTGGGAGATGCAACTAGCCATCAAGCCAAGCCTAATGACTTGTTTCCTAAGTGATTTCATCCTCCATTATCACTCTACATTCAACCTAAGGAAGGTACAAACATTATTAGGCCTCATTTGGGTGATTAGAGATCTCTCAAAGTGAATCATCTTCATCTTCATATTTCATTCATGCATCTCATTCTCCAACATTAGAATAGGGTTGCATTGCATTTCATATTTTATAATCTTAGACACACTTAAGGTTAGGGTTTACATTCCTATTTACATGCATATTTCATTGTTTCCATCAACGTTTAATTACCAAACTATGGGTTTGACTGAGGAAAACCCCCCATAAGAAAATCAAGTCTATATTTTATTTTGCAAGTCTTTTTGCATATTCATATCTAGAAATCAATTTGGGAGAAAAGAGTAGGTTTTGAAGTGTAGATCTGAACTTTGAATTCCTGAAAAAGTGGCATATGAGTCCCACTATAGGCATTTTTGAAGATTTTTGCAGATTCAGATACCCTTTTTCTAGAAACTTGTTCCTGTATAGAAACCCTGATATGGGACTGATATGCCCAGACTGGCATATGAGTCCTATTACGTCAAAATTTTAGATTTTTCAATGTTTCAAACCTCCATTTAGTATGCTTCCAGTTTCAAGGTACACATATTTCATCTTACAACTTGTTATTCTATGTTATATGGATTCTTAGGTTATTTAGTTAAAGATTGCATTAAACTAGGGTTAAGCATTACATCTTACATTGCATCTATCTTTCCAAGCTCTAGCTTGGTGGTGAACCCCTCATTAGTTTACAATCAATCCCTAGAACAACCCTATTGCAAGGTCTCTTTCTCCTTTGTAGATTTGAGGTTGAGATATCTAGGGTTTGTTCTTGAATGAGAGTGTTTGAGTTTTGTTATTCTAGGTCTCAAACCGTAGAACCCAAAAAAAATTCTTCCTTTCAATGAGAAAATAGATCATGATTCCTTTGGGCCTTAGGCTTACTTCATATCACATGCCAAAGAGAAGAAGAGGTGAATAATCAAGGCTAAGTCTAAAGGGATTTGACCTACAAACATCGAACATGCCTTATATTGAAAGCCTTAGGGGAAGGAAGTTTGAAAAGGTGAAGTCTGAATTAAGTGTCAATCATCGGGCTTTAGTAATTCCTTATGTCAAAAGCCACAAAGAAAGGAGATCGAAGTAGAAAAGCCTGATCTAGGTGTCAGGCATCGGGTGTTGGTCATGCCCTTGCTAAATGCCTTGACAAAGAGAATAAGATAGAAATATTTTAAGTCTAATACATTGGACTTTGGTCATGGGTATTGCCTCACATCAAACTCCAATTGAAGAAGGATACCCAAAAGGTCCAAGTCTGAATGTGTCAAATGTTGAGCTTTGAAAATTCCCTCTATTGAAAACCTTAAAGGAAGGATAAATTGGTGAAGTCTGATTACGTCAGAATTCAAACTTCTATATCATTTGTTGAGTACCTTTAAAAAAAAGGAAGAAAGCAAAAAGGGTTAAGTATGATTACTTCATACTTCAGGCTTCGATAATACCCTTTGTTGAATGCCAGTAATCAAAAGGAGAAAACCCAAAGGGATAGTTCGATATCTTTGGACTTTAGGCTTTAGCAATACCCATTGTTGAATTCTCGTAACCAAAGGGAAAGAAGGCTCAAACAGGTAAGTTTGATAGCTTCAAACTTCGGTCTTTGGTACTACCTATTTTTGAATTCTCATAATAGAAGGAACAGGAAGACAAAAGGGGTAAGTCTGTATCTTCAGAATTCAAGCTTCAGTGATGCTCTTAGCTGAAATCCCTACCAGAAGCAAGGAGGTAAAGCGAGTCCCCTAATCCTAACACCGAGTTAGCCTTAGTGTTTGTGGATCCAACCTAAGTCTTTTTCCTTAGCCAGTTTAATGAATAAGAGATGAAAATAAGATTTGAAACCAACTCCCAAAAAGGTTAAGTCCATTGATGCTTGAGAAGAAGTGATTTGACCATCATGGGTTGAAAAGATGGTATACACCCATATGTAAAGGCATGTAAGTGGCATCAAGGAAGGACCCTGACCTCCGACGATTTAAAGCAAAGTTGGAGTTTGTGCTTCATTGGTTCGAGAGTCAATCTAATGGATTGTGATAGAGAAAGGTGGGTAGATGGTAAAGGGTAAGGCTGATGGCGAAAACCCGAATGGACATAATGAGCTTAAGACTTAGGAAAATCATACACAACTTTTAAAATACGCCTAGTCTCTTCCTACATAAGGTAAAGGAAATTAGCGATCCCCAACTCTTGACTAATGTGAAGGTTGGAAATAAAGTGTTATGTTGTGAGGGCTTGCATTGACTTTGGTTTACTAGATAAGGTCAAAAAAATTGTGGAATTTGATGAACTTTGATGGATTCAACTGATTCACATCCTCATTACGAATCAACAAGGTTCAACCACCACATTTAAGTTGCATCAATGGAGTGATAAACATCCACTCCAGGCATGATTTAAGGAAAATCCCAAGCACAATATGGAGTTAAGATTATAAAAAAGTTAGGTATGGGCATTGAGTGGAAATCTTATTCCAAATCTAGTCAATTCCAGAGAATGTAAGTCTAATAAATTCAAATGGTAACAAAGGGTATGGTGCATGAAGCTTGATGATGAAGCAAGCGTTGGAGGGATGAACGAACCATCAAATCTATAGGTTTCACTTCTAAGCAATCGGCTCAACAAGTAAAATGTCTCCCAAGCAAGGATGAATAGACAACACTGATCAATTGATTATCCTTCTCTTAACAAATACACCAATTCATGCATTCACCAAACATTACATCTTCAAACACAAGGATAATCTTTTATACTTAACATGATTATCATATTCTATCGACTCGAATGGAGGAGAAAATTTAAATAAACATTTCAAAATATGCATTTATACACAAAAACAATCATTTATATAGTAACGAGAATAAACATGTATCCTTCCAACAAAAGTTCAGTTCTATTATAGTAAAATAATGGAAAACAATGCGATACATCTCTTTCAATATCTCCTATCCTTACACACCACAACACTTTCCTTATTTATCCAACATTGTTTTACAACCTAGACTTTAACAGATTTCTATGCAACATTCAATACAACAAAATTTGTATTCAACTGAGAGAAATTCATTTCGCTTTCAAACAGTATGCATCATTTTCCTTTAAACAAAATAACAACCATTATCTCTTCCTTCTACGCAGCAACAATAAATGGCTATATTGCATTTCTTTCAATGACTTAAATTCGACACTATTCTTGAAGTAAATAAGCTAAAGTCATGATTTTAATTACAACAAATAAACTTATAAACATGTATTACAAACATTACATCTATTGCTCAAATCTTTCTATTTTGTTGCATAGGGAGAGGTGTTTTTTTCTATACTGTTGTTGATCAAGGATACTAGTATGGGTCGATCATGTTTAATCCATGATGAATTGAAGCATAATGTATCCACTAATACTCAATCTTTAAACAAGATCATTCAAATAAAAGATAAACTAAACATTTATTAAAATAAAGCATTCTAAATATAAAAACATTGAAATGTCTATTCTACCCCATTCAAAACTTATCCTATTTAGGAATTGGCGTCATGTTGATGTGGAACAACGACCCTTTCCCAACCTCATGATTAGTGAGCTTGTTTCTGTCAATTCTATTGAAGAGAATTGATGAAACTATTGTGATAAATGAATGAAAACATGATTTATGCTAAATTAACATGATGCAAGTTAAATTAACATGATTTTATGCTAAAATTGATTTAAATATGCAATTGCTAAGTTAATCTAAGCTAAAAGATTAAAATCCTAATTTATAAAAAAGCTAAGATGGATGCATGGAAGCCTTTAATGAAAGCTTAAAGCTAATATGTAACTAAAAATGAACTATAATATGCTAAATTTGAGTAAAGTATGAGTGTGAGTGTGAGTGGTTTCAACAACATAAGTTTGTAATCAAAAGATGGATCCCTTTCTCTCCAAATAGTTCTTTATTTATAGGAAATTAAATGAGAAATGGAGGGTTGAGATTGGAAAAGCTAATCAACAGTCAAGGATGGAGGAAATTGGAGGCATGGATCATGGATTCTCATCAACAGGTGAGAATGCAAGATGGGATTTAATCAAGGGTTCCCATTCCTTCCAAACAAGCACACTTTTGACCTGTCCAAGAGGTCAAAAGTTAACTTGCTCAAGAGGTTTCAAGTTTAGCTTGCTCAAGAAGCTAAGTGAGAATATTCCCTTTTTCAACTGATTAGAGGAGAAAGAATATTCTTTGGAATATTCATATGGGTGAGGAAAAAGGTTATTTAGTTAATTAAAACTAAATTAAATTGTGCAAAGGGGGAATATTCCCTTGCAAGTGGGAGGAATTGGATTAATTAGATAATTGTTAATTAAACAAGGTTTAATCATACAATTAGGAGATTAGAATTAAGTGATATTCATTATATTAAATGATTTAATGAAAAAGGGGAAAGGTGGAATGACATTTCATTAAATAACTTAGGGTTATTTAATTAAATAACAAGAGTTAGGGAATTAAATTAAATACTTTGATTTATTCAATTTAATGAGATGAAATGTTAGTGTGAAAGGGGGTGAATTTTACCCGATTTGATGAATTAGGTTAATAGATGTAAATGGTACAATTAATTAAATAGCTAAGATAATTTAATTAATTAAGCGAAAAGCGGATGGGTTTTAAGGGGAAATTATGTTAGTATACCTGATTCGAGTGTATGATACAACTCAGGACATTTTTTCAATGTCTACATTTTGCCCCTCTTTGAAGTGAGGTACCTACTACTTCGGTTCAAAGACTGACGCTCCTCGGATTAAAAAATGTTGCTTAAATAAAATAATTAAAAAAATTGATTTTTAGATGCTCCACTACTAAAGGATTAAGCTGATTACCTACCCCCTTTAGAAATTAGGCAGAAATTTTGAATTTCAGGTTGATTTCTCGATAAAGGTTAAAACTTTCCCCAGGGATCTAGAAAGGCTCCAAGATGCAAGAAATATGCCAAAAATGCAAAAAACAATGCAAAATAAGGTTTTGATTGGAAAAATTGGTGAAAATGATGATAAACCCTAGCTTGAATGTGAAATTAGGGCAAAAAACCCTAATTTTCTAGTATAAATAAGCTAGGAAGGGTCACTTTCAATTCATTTGTGGATTCACACCTTAGAGAATTCTTGTTGTTTTGAGCTCTAACCCTCAGACGAAATGGCATGACGAGAGCTCCCATGACACACTTTTGATCGAGTTCGAGAGTACCAATGGCTTCTAGGCATAGGAACACTGGTATGTGATCGAAAACCTAATTTGAAATTTGACTTTTTTATTGATCTTTGAAATTTAAACTTTAGCGATGTTGCTATATAGTGATGCCCATTTGAGAATCAGTGATGCTAAAATGATTTTTAGCGATACATATGTTTATGGCAACATAGTTTGTAATTTAGAATTAGGGTTTCCAATTTTAAATTGCAATGCATATTTATATAGCGACACACTTCCTGATTTGAAAATTAGGGTTAGGGTTTCCAAAGTTTAAATTGCGATATGATTTGTGATTTGCAATTTGAAATCCCTCTGAGTGTCATAATTGGGGATTTGAAATATAGCAACACTATTGTAAATAGCAACGTTTTTGTGATTTTTGAGTTGAAAATTCCAAACTGAGTCAAGTTTTTTGAACCTTTGACGTAATTTGCTTTGTGAGTGCAAGAGGTCATACCACCATTAATGTCCCGTAAGCATAGGCCTATAGTTTTGCAGAGACTAGGTGATTTTTCTGAGTTGCACCAGGAGCACTTGGGAGAGATCAGCTTATGGTATGTTGTATATGCGCCCTTCGTTCAGACACACCTAGCTATGATGTCTGCAATGTGCAAGAAATGGCATAGTGAGACTTTGTCATTCCACCTTCCAATAGGCAAGGTGAGAGTGACATTAAAGAACGTATGATGTATTCTACGTTTTCCTATACATGGCGAGTGGATGATTTATGGTGTCAATTCCAGATATGATGCCTATCATGAGGTGATGGAGATGGAGGCCATCGTACTAGTTACTTTGCAGATTGACCTCAAGGCATACAAAGGTCATGTGTCCACTTTTAGGTTGATTATTGCAGCCATCATTTCTTGTTTGGTCACTCCTGACCGATGAAGCAAGGGATTCAACCCATGATGGGGCTTAGCATGGAATAGGATGCTCTACCAGAGGACACTTTTTGCATGGGGGCCAGTGATGTTGGCCTTGTTATATCATGATATGCACGACTTCATCTATTGTGATGACATAGCCATTGGTACAGGGGTTACCTTGCTACATATGTGGTCTTGGGAGCATATTGTTGTGCTCTAACCAATTGAATAGATGGTCGATGTTGAGCTAGATGATCTCGTGGTGTGGAGGTACAAAGGTGTCATTACTCTATAGCATATAGGATAGCTTGGTCTTCTATACTAGCACTGATTAGTAGATGATATGACAATATTTAGATGGTGACCCTGGCTATAGATGCCAACATGGTATGATGACATTTAATAGCTACACTTTGTTAGATAGACCCGATACATGCAAGGTTAGGATCACACCATCGTAGAGTGATACCTACTAGACAAAGTGGTCTAATAGTTCAGTGAGTAGCAGGACAAGCTCGATGATTCCTATAGAGTTATTTTCATGAGATTAGCTTGAGAGGTTCCCACATGGGGACCTACTATTCTAGCTCCTGAGGTGGTTGAGGGTTTCCGATAGTTGGTGGCACAACCATGGGCATATGATCAGGGTTAGGAAGAAACATAGATGATGTCAACATATGATGCATGGTTTACACCCCTTCGCAGGTTGACGAATCTAGCGGATGCTCCTCCATGAGGGAAACCTAGAGGGAGGGGAACAAGAAGGGGAAAAGGACAGGGTGGCTAGGATGGCTAGGATCAACAAATTCTAGGGGTACTGCCAATGGGACAATAGCCTCTTGTTCAATAGCAGCTAGTGTAGCAGCATCTCGATCAACAATAGCTAATTCAGCTACTGCCACTAGATCCTAGAGATATACAAATTCAACAACTATAGCAGTAGGTGTAGGTTCTCATGGATGAGTGAGATCAAGCCCACTAATAGATTTTGGTTATCATTGCTAAGCAGGACCAAGCTAGACAACAGGTTGTGTCCATCACATCAAATAGATACCATGCGAGGCAACAAGTACAGACCATGACTACTGAGAGAGATCAAGAGATTGGTCACTAACAATAAATAGAGGCAATGACAGTAGCTACCCAAGGCATGACTGTATCCCTTAGGCTATACAAAGAGGCTGAGATCGAGGTAGCCTATTATAGGATGCATTACCATAGAGATGTGTGAGCACCACTGAGACAACTTGACTACTTGTAGAGGAGTGATGCACGACCCAGGGCTGAGGATCAGCCAAAGAGGCAAGCTGCAGAGGGGAGTAGCCATCAGGGCTAGCTCTAGTCTATAGAGGCTTTTTTATTTTGTTTCCCCATACTTTGATACAGATATACATTCATGGGCTCCTTTTTGATATATTGTATTTATGATCAATATACATACACTAATCTAGATATTGTACCATGACATTCATTTTTTGATATATATATGATACATATATGGACTCAATATGATGTGTTCATCTTATTTCATCATTATGATTGTATGGATGCATATGATTTCAGATGTGGCATGCTTATATGTTATCATGTACAGATGCACTTTATTTATGTTGATACAATATGCGGTGATATATGAGATGTAATGATGGATGCACTATTATATTCTTTTTTATTTTCTTTTTCATGATATGCTATGAGATGGATGATATGATATGTAGATGTTATAATATGATTATGTATGCAAATTTTATGGATGCATTTATGTTTATGTATTTTCTATGCAGTTTTATGATGAGATAATCATGTATGCATATGGATGTGTGGATGGATAATGCAGATGTTTATGCTTATGATATGATATGTGATGCATGTTTACGATATGCTATGATATGTCGCGATGTATGCATGTTGATGATTTGTGGATGCAAGATGGATGTATTGATGATGTTTTTGGTTGAATGTCATGATACCGAGTTAGTGCGGATAAAATAAATAAGAATGATTGACCATTGATTTTGGTGATTGATTCCAAAGATCCAACAAGTCTATGATCCATCGAGACTTTATTAGAAATGGTGATAAGAAATGCATGATGATGATGAATGCAGGATGATGATTTTCTCAAATCTTGGGATTGGGATTTTACATTGTTCCTTATTGTTTGATATAACACATAGACATGATGCATAAAGGTATTCACTAGTAGAATTTGGAAAATAAATGACTACATGACTAAAACTTTTAGTCATGTGACTAACACTAGTAGTATTTGGAAAATAGATGACTAATTTGGTCATTTATAAGTGACTAATTTGGTCATTGGATAAAATCATAACTAAATGACTAAATAAATGACTAATATCAGACAAATAAAAAAGACTAAATAAATGAATAATATCAGACAAATAAAAATGACTATTACTCCTCTATTCATTTTTCTTTTGAATTTGATCACAATCCACAGAGCTTAAGCCCCCCTCGTGGGACCCCTACCTAAGCAGGCCATTTAGCCGCCTAGATTGCTTGGTGCACCAAAAATACCTATTGCATGGAAGGCATTGCCTCTCAGTGCAATCTTAAGTCCTTTACATATTTTATAATTTTTTTTAACATTTCACTACTAAATGGTAATCATTCCTACATCCATGTGTCACTACTATATAAAGGGAGGATTTAAAACATTAATTTAAGAAAAATATTAATTTTGTCTTAAATATATTTACACCAAAGGCGTATTCTATATGAAGAAAAAAATAATTTTGTCGATCAATGGTTGGTATCAATCTGCTGACCATTAAACGAATCTCAGCCGTTCATCATTTTTTGCAATTTTTTTTTACTGTTTTCTACCATTTTTTCGTTGCTTTCCCCACTGCTCCTCCAAACTCTTCCTCGTTGGTATTGACCATTCACTTCTCCAATTTGGTGAGCTATAGCCTAAAAATAAGGTTTCAACAAGGGTTTTCGAGTATATTTATCAAAATAAAACTTTTTGTCATCGCCTCAGTAAATGCCTCCACTTCATAACGATTAGGGTTCACTTTTGTTTTTTTAATTTATTTATTCCTATCCATCACCTTGAATACTCTCTCCACCATAATTTGAAGGGAATGTTATAGGTATGGTCCTTTTAGATTGATTCCTCTTAAATGGAAAGAGACTGAAATGAGTTGTCATTATTAATATTTATCTCATAAGCCTAGCCTAACTCCGTGAATGAAAACAAGTATTTTGTCATATATATATGGATTAAATTTTAAGTGGTATAAGTGAGTTATATTATTTGATTATACTATTTATTGAGTTTTAAATTTTCCATGGCTATAATGAACAAGTGGTAAGGTTTGGTTCATTTTTTAGATAACGATTTTTGCAAAATAAATATCTTCTAATATTTTGACTTTTGCAAAATAAAAATAATTTTTTTTTTAAGAATTTAACTTATATTTAATATATAATCAAATTTTTTAAGTAAAGAAATTTTTTATTTACGCTATTTTAAATATATTAGATATAAGTTAAATATATTAATTATACTTAATATTATATATTATATTTTAAATAAAACTATTAATTACATAAAATGATTAAAATTTATTTTTAATAATTATTATAATTTTATATTGTACAAAAATAGATCAACATCTATCTTAATTGACTTCCACACTTCTTTGGCCTACCCATTGCACACTAAGGTGCAATTGCTAGTTTATGTTTACATTATATTCTAATTTTTTAATTATCCTAAATTAAGACAATAAAAAAAATACTTTTTCTAAAATAAATTTTTTATTTCTCTCTCCTTATTCATTTTCCCTCCCTCAATTGAGATGCATTTTCCTTTTTCCCTCCCTGAAGAAAACAAAACAAGAGTGACACAAGGAGATATGGTTGAACAATACATTAATTTAAGACAAAAGATTACTTTTGTCTTTAATTTTTTAATTGTCTTAAATTAAGACATTAAGCACATATTGAAGACAAAAGATTACTTTTGTCTTTAATTTTTTAATTGTCTTAAATTAAGACATTAAGCACATTTTTATTTCCCCCCACATTTTCCCTTATGCATTTTTATTTTTTAGGCTTTTCCCTCTTATCTAAATTTTCCCGCTTCCAAATGACAACAAAATAAACAGAAGAACATAACAAATAGAAGAGTCAAAGATCAGGAACAGAGGCACTGAGGAACATGCATGACAGTGGGCATGGAGAAAAGTGATAAGCAAACAGTGATCACGAAGCACAACAAACAGGGGGTTTTCCAATAATGACAAGGGCTTCTTCAAATTAGGGGCTTTTTAGAGAATCAACGTGGGTCCAGGATCTGGGGCAAGCTACAATGATAAAGCTTCTACGAAGGACCTAATTTCAGCAACAGGTGCGCCCCACATTTTTTCTTTTTTGTTCTGTTTTGTCTTTTTTTGTTGGTAAATGTTGTGGAATTTGGCTTTACACCTGCATATTGCATTTGCTTGATAGTTTCTAATATCTTTTCAACAAATCAATCTTGTGCATACCTTGCAAAAATTTGAGCCCTAAGATCACATTCATTCGAGGCATTTTGTCAAGCTTAAGTCACACGCCTTGTCCATGCTTCCACTTTTTACTGAAATAATTCATACGCCTTTTCAATGCACCTTTTTCTTTTGTTGTCGAACAACTTGCATGTCTACCAACGCAATAGCAACTACAACACCTGAAAACTATATAACTCAATTTGTTTTATTTCTTAATAGACGCCCTTACCCTTTCTAGAATCTCCCATTTTGGCACAGGCAGAATGAAAGCTGGAAAAGGTTGAGGAATCTAGCCTTACGTCGCCAATCTCATTTGCTTGAGAGTTTCAAAATCCTGTTCGATAAATCCATCCCATGCATATCTTGCGATTATTGCATTCCATGAGACCATGTTTCTTTGATGCCTGGTCGATCTTATTAACGCACTCCTTCCGGCTAGGAAGAGCTAGGGTTGGGAGAGTAAGTGCTTTCTTTGGATCAATGGATCTTGTAGAAGGAGCAGTTCCCATTCCATCGGTTCCCAACCATTTCATGGAACCCGAGACAGGGGTGGGAAGGTAGACGAATCCAGAGCTAGTGAGGGACCAAGTAATCCTATATTTGGTCGAGTGTTCAAGGGCTTATGACTCTGCATAGTGGTAGGACTTTATCTATGGCTTTTCTCTCCCATTGATGGGATTGTTGGTCATCGATATCCGTGTACTCGGGAGGGATAGCTTCTATGTGCCGAGTGATGCAATGCAATGCAAGTAAAGATCTCGTGTGAGGAGTTGGATGGAGAATGAGGCATTATTTGCCTTATCCTAATGTCCACAATACTTACTGTATAAACCAACCACTGATATTTACTAGCACTACCTTTCATCTACATATCCTCTTACTAATCTTTCTTGGCCCTGCACAGGTTTTATCCTCTTTCAACAATTTCTTCTCCCTGCACTGGTGTTTAATATATAAGCCTTGAGATTAGAACCTTTTCTTGGCTATTCCATAACCTATCGTATTCTTACAGTGTGTAGTGTTGATTCGATAACATAATTAGAATCTGGCCATTGATCACAATCTACATCAAAAAATTGACCATCAACCACCCAAGAGCGATAAACAGAGCAAATTTCAAGTTTAATACTACAAAAATCCTTTGCCTCTATGTACATAGCCATTACAATACAATATAAATGCAGGTAGTCCATTGTGCTAACATGTGTTGATGTTCAAATTGTACCTGGCCTATTACAACTCCAACTCAATTCAAGTATATGGATAAACTATATTTCAACCAAAGCAAATGCAAACATGACCAGTTCTTCTTAAAAGCATATGTTGAGTCGTTGAAATCATATGTTGAGTCTTGAAAATCTCAATTGAGTATATACATATAACACAATGTCTTGTAATTACTATATGGAATTTTAGACTTTTAATGTAGATTAACCTGCCCCAAATATGCTTTTAAAGATAAATCACAGGCCCATCTAAAATTGGCACTACACTGGTCTATGACATTTTTGAAAATTTTGGCCTAATAGTTATTCAAAATCATGATAGATCTTATCAATCACTACAAGTTCACCTATCTTTGACAATCTGAAACACTAAACCTGAATTTGTTGGGTTTTCTAACTAGTTAAAAATTATTAGCAGTTGACCAAAAAAACCAGCTTGCAATTTTCAATTGAAAACAAATAAAAAAATCCAAACATGTGCTTGTTGCGTTTGGTAGAACCAGCATTGGCTCTATGTACAAGAATAAACTGTTTAATTCTAATAAAATAAATTAAAAAATTTCCTTTCACTAAGTCCCCTCATCAGCTGTCGATGGTATCTTCACCTGGCTGGGACCATTGCAATGGCTATATAAGCTTGCAAGGTGACATATCCTTGGTTTTGTTAGCTATTTAAAATATTTAAGGTTTCAGTTTTATGGATCTGACATTTAGGTTGTGGTGGTTTTTTTTTTAATTTGATATATTTCAAATTATTTTGTAATGTGTATCAAAAGATTGTTTCCAAAATTAATTGTATATGTTTTTGAATCAACGTTTCAGATCATGTTCATTGATCTCTTAAAAGAAAGAAGATAGTGATCCAAAATGTTGATTCAAAGATCCATCAACAGAAAGAAGACAATGATTTGAAATGTTGATTTAAAAACATACACAGTTGATTCAAGAGACAATTTTTTTAAATATGCATATCCTCTTACTAAGCTTTCTTGGCCCTGCACAGGTGTTATCCTCTTTCTAGGATTTCTTCACCCTGCACTAGTGTTCAATATATAAGCCTTGAGATTAGAACATTTTCTTTGCTATTCCATAACCTGTCATATTCTTACAGTTTGTAGTTTTGATTCAATAACATAATCAGAATCTAGCCATTGATCACAATCTACATCAAAAAACCAACCATCAACCACCCAAGAGCAATAAACAAAGCAAATTTCAAGTTTAATACTGCAAAAATCCTTTGTCTCTATGTACAAATCCATTACAATACAATATACATGCAGGCATTCCATTGTGCTAACATGTGTTGATGTTCAAATTGTACCTGGCCTATTACAGCTCCAACTCAATTCAAGTATATGGATAAACTATATTTCCACCAAAGAAAATGCAGACATGACCAGTTCTTCTTAACCATGGTGCAATCTTTTTGACCATGAAAATGGAGTTTAGTATTTAAAAGCTCTATAGAACTTGAACATAATTTTTTACATTCTACCAACCTTTCATCAAAAAGGGAGTAAGAAAGAAAACAATACATGGATGCATGATACTCACTGAAAGCAAAACTCTCATTTCTTTACATTTGAACATAGGGACTCCATTACTGTAGCAGAAAATCTCAAAAACTACAACATATTTTTTCATCAGTGGATGCAGATTGCTTGAAGATTTCTATGTAGTCTGAAATGGCTTCATTATAATGAGAATCTGGGCAATAATATGCATTATAGAAGTTTATGGTGGTGGTGGACTGATTTGTGACAGTTTTTTTGAGTGGAAGAAGAGAACAAAAGTTTCACCAAAACTTGTTTACATTGATCCAACAATCTCATTGGAGACATGAACCTCTTTGTGAAATTCAACTTCCCCTTCATTTTTTCTTCCTGCTTTCTCCTTTGATTTTTAGTGTATTCATGTTCATGCACATGCCCACATGTTACCCTATTATGATTATATGCTCTTAATTGACCCTACTATTATGCACAATAGTATTAATTTTTTGTTATGCTTCAGCTTTTTCTATATTATAAATGTTTATTGGTCTTTGAATCACTTGGAAACTTCATATTAATATATTAATATATTAATATACAGTTGGGGGTCTAAAATGTTAGAGAACCATTCTTTAGAACAACTAATTATGAATGGAACTACCATTGTTGCACAGTATTGTGGGGTATAATTGAGATGACTAATAAACACATGTTAACCCAACCGATATTGCTTGAAACTTTGGAAGTGACGTGTGACTTCATTTGGACTTCAAGAGCTATTTCTTGGAAAATAATTAATAGAAAATCACTTCATATTCATGGGTTTCATCATCTCCTTCCAATTAAAAACAAAAAACACATAGAATCTTAATGCTTTTGTAAAAGAGTTGTATTTTTTTAATAATGTGACGATAGCAATCTTTTTCTTGATTATTTAATGGTTAAATCACTTTAGATTGAGATTTTTCTTGAGGCTTTGTTATTACTATTCCTACTTAATGAATTAATGAAAGGAGTTGATTCTATAAATAACAAAATCTAATTAATTCGCACAAAACATTTTTGTAGATATAATAAGATCAGAGTATTTAGAATTAAAATGAAGCTCCCACTGTTATTACAGATCAGTTAAATGCTTGAAATGGAGAAAATTGAAATTTTTTGTTTCTTTCCTTATATCCTATTATGATGTTGGGTAACTTGAATCATAAGTGAAACATCTCTACAGAGTACAAAGGCTAGCTCTTTGACTTAGCCACCGAGCAGAAAATGTACTCAGACAAGCATGAGTAATTGGAAGCATGACAGACTGTGCTTTCTGTATGATGACCCATACTATACCCAAATTTAATCATATTGTTTGTAGTGATAGCAATTAAATTGGTAGGGAGAAAGAGTTTGTTTTTCCAAACATACATTGAACCTATTGAAAATCTGGTATATGAATTTTAATTCTTTATAAATGAAAGCACCAGAAAAGTGGCTACAAACAGTATTCAATATGAAAGGTTTTTTTGGTTGGCATGATTTTTCCATAGTCCATGAAGATGAGAGTTTACTTTTGGAATAAACCATGTAAATTTTTTTGCATCAACATTTTGGATCACACTCTATAATACATCATTAGGATGAGGAAGAATTTATTTTATTGTACTTTATAAGATGATTTGATTCCTCATACATAGATAATATTTTTCTTCTGAAACTGGCATGCTCTTGCTTGGTTTGCAATCTTTGGTTCCAAATGTTATTTTTTGCACTTACACTACTTTGTTGTATATTCCAACACTATTTAATTTTCATGCATGATATTTAATTAAAAAAATTTGGTGACAAGTAAATAGGAATCCTTCTTCTGAATGTTATTTCTTTTTTACAATAATGCTTCTTTGTTGACAATTATGCCTCAATTTAATTTACAGTAATCTATAGTCAATTTTCATCCATAGTAATTAGTTATTAATCAGATTCAAATATTCATGAAATTTTGCATTTGAATATAATATTATGTATTTTTTCTTATGCTTGTAACTATAATATGTTTTCTATGCCTTTAATTGTTCTTGCCATCATTATATTTATTTCTTGTTTTAGAACTCCTTTACATGATGTACTTGAAATCCTTTATGTTAGTGACTTTTGTGCTTATGCCACCTTGGATGTTTAAGGTATAATTGATTTTTTAACTAAATATTACCAAAACAGAAAATGCTACTTAAATCTGTAGCCTTTAAGTTTGAACATGTAAGTTGTGACATAATTTAATTGTCTATAAGAATCTTGGGTCCTCTTGTGCCAAGGTGATTTACATTCATGACTAAAAAAGGATTGCTAATTATGTCTGTTTTGTAGGTTCACAACATGACAACTAATATCAATTTTATTCTTGATGTACTACAAAGCTCAAATATGGTCAAAGTGTAGGTTTGAAGTGCTTAATTTGGGATGTGGCATTATAGTTTAATGTGTTTGATAAATACTTGTAATAAGTACCTTTGTAATATAGAGTTGTAGATTCTCAATTCTACCTTGTATATATGGTTACATTAATATTTGTTGTTTTTGCCAGGGTGATAAGGCAAGGAAGAGAATAGACTGGTTAAAGTGGCTTCCATCTCATTACAATTCTGTGCCAAATGCACAGCCTCAACAAAGCAGTAATGATGACAAAGTTGCAAATAATTTTAAAAGTACAGAATTTGATCACAGAAACAAAAGTTGCATATAGATATAGATTCTTTGAGTAATCAAAAGTCTAGTAATGTATTGTCATTGAGGAATGACGATATGAATACCTAAACAAGGAGCTCATCAGATGGTTGTAATGGGAAATTTTTAATTAGTTGTGGAGGACAACAAAAAGATATGAGTGAAGGGGGGAGTATCGCCCACAGGGAATCTAGCTTCGATACAAATTCTGATGGAAGAACTATAGACACACTACTACATAAAGGAGTATTTTAAGGCATTTATTTAAGACAAAACATTAGTTTTGTCTTAAATATATATTTTATGTTTAAATTATATTTTTAATTTTTTAATTGTCTTAAATTAAGACAATAAAAAAAACACTTTTTCTAAATAATTTTTTTATTTCCCTCCCTCGTTCATTTTCTCTTCCTCTTTTGACATGCATTTTCCTTTTCCTTTTCAAACTGACAGTGGTATTGTTGATGGATAGGTGCCAATTTGAGTTGTGGGTATCGGATTCTTGGGCGATCTGAAACACCCAATAGCAGGAAGAGGGGAAAATTAGTTTGAGATTCATTCAATTGCAATGGCCGAGCATCCATGGATATATTGAGATTGGAGTCCTATAGTACAGTAAATCTACATTAATGTTGCAATTCAGGGCTGCAGAATCCTATGAGGATGTGGAAAGGACCTTTGTTGCCTATGGCCGCTTGGAAATGTTCGCAGCAACAGACCCTCACATGTTATGTTTGGGCATTGAACTTCAAGAGACCTTCACATCAAGTTAGATTGCCCATATTTTCAATCTTTTGTTCTTCTTACAATGGGGGATGCACTGGTAAGTAATAGGGTTATCATTTGAACATTAGGTTTTTAAAATATTTTTTGTATTTATGTCTTCTATAAATGATTCCTTAGTATGCCATTGGCTACAATATGTTAACAATAATGATAAACAGTTTTGAAGGCTATTATGTTGAATTGAGGTGCTTAAGAGATTTCTCCTCTCTTTGACATCTATTAAGTTAAATAGGATAAAGTAAATCTGGATTGAAGTGGCACCCATTTCAATGCTGTGATTTGGGTATCCTCCAGGTGAATATTTTCTTCGTTAGATGGAATGCTTATGCCCCAGTGTGCTTGAAATTGTGATGCTATTGAAGAAAATTTCCATCTGTCAAATTTATGTATTACATACCTAATTGTTCAACTTTTCCCTATCATATAAAGCTAGTTTAGTCTTGCATCAATTGGGTCGTAAGTTCCACCTGCCAAATGTGTTTTACCTCTCACATCCAAAATATCTCTGCTTCCATGGAATGGGCTAAAGATGTTCTACTAATTGTATGAGTCATGGTTATGGAATAAGGGAATGGATCTCATGCTTATTCTTACCAAAAACCAAGTGCTTTTGGATTTTAGGGTTTGCTACTACTATATTATTTTTCCATCCATACACTATTTTACATCCAATGGGTATATCAGGGAGAAATATCTTTCGATATTGAAAAAATATGCACAACAAATTCAGAAGTAATTTTAATTGATCTTTGGAGATTCAAATCGTATAGTTTGATTTTTGAGATAGCCACCTTTCTCTGTTCAAATTAGACTATTATTTTTTGCCTTTTTGTTAACATGACTTTCTTTTAATATGTAACAATTTATGAAACGACACATGCAATAATGCCTCAAATTTTATTTTTCACCCTTTTCTGTCAATCATCCAAAGATCATGGAGCAAAGCTTTATCTTGAACATGAATAATTGGTTGAAAACATTTTAGCATTATTTTCATACAATGCTTTGATTGACAACTTATTAGCAAGTAGTGTGGATTTTTTTATCAATTAATTTTGGTGTAGAAAAAGGCAGAAGAGATTTCTTTTGGCATGGATGGGAAGAGCATATTTCTTGTCGGTATGTTTTAGAACATGTCAAAGCAAATCCAATTACATTTTGCAGTATAGGCACTTTTAGAAGAGGATTGATCATAATAGATCAGAATAATATTTTGTGTAGTATGTAATATAAACACTGTTAACTTATTAAAAATGATTTGTTTCATAGGGATGATGGGTAGTGGAAAAACTACTGTGGAAAATTTTTTGCCTGAAGCATTGGGTATTTATTTTTTTGACAGGTTTGATTCGAGAAAACTGCACTGAAATTTCAAAATTGATTGCAACAAATGGTTATTATTGCATACCAAACATTTATGGTGCTAACTCCATTTCTTATGTGTAGTGATCGCCTCATTGAGGAAGCTGCAGGTGGAACACCTGTAGCATAAATTTTTAAAGAGAAGAACGAAGAATTCTTCAGAGATGCTGAGGTAACGATAATTTCACTTTTTAAATAAGCAGAAACACCAAAGGTTTCTCTTTCTTTGATCCTTTTTTTTTTAAATTTCTGAAGTCCACTGGTCATTTGTAGTGAAGTTCCTCTATGTGCTTGCATGGGATAATATTTTGTCAAGTTTTCAATGTATAGGGTCATGATATTGAACTAATAAAGTAGTTACAAGTTCATTCATATATGTTTCAATTTGTCATTAATTAGACAATGCATTTTCAAGTCCTTGTGCATTAGAATTGCCAAAGTCTTGCACTCGATTGTGATTGATAGTGGCAATTGTACTCACAAATTTACTTGGTAAAATGTCCATATCCAGAGCAAAGCTTTGAGTGAGTTATCTACAATGCATCGTCTGCTTGTTACCACTGGAGGTGGTGCTGTAGTTCCACCTGAAAATTGGTAAGAATTCAGAGATCTCCAAAAAGTATAGGGAACTACTCTTCATATTCCCATCTAGACCACATTTTCATTTTTTATTAATATCTAGTTTTACAAGCCAGCGAGTGCCTCAGTTCTTGCTTGTGTTGTAAATGTATAGGGCATATTTGAATCATGGAGTCACTGTTTGGTTGGATGTCCGCTTGGAGGCGCTAGCCAAATGATTAGTGGCAGTTGGGACTGAATCACAACCCCTTCTAGGACCAGCTTTAGTGGATTCATACACTCGGGTTTGTTTTTCTTCTCTATATATTTTGGAGTTCTCATTCCTTGGATATTATGGAATCTAAGTGTATTCTTTGTTATTTTTACCTTAGGAATCATTTTCTCTTGCTTTTATCTCTAGCAACATACATGGTGGCCCTTCATCTTGATGCATAGGCACCATCATTCATTTAAGTTCTATTGAAAAATTCAAGTGCCATTGAGCCTATGTATTATGGGAATGATGGTGCTTTCTTGGTTAGTGCAAAGTACTTGTCCTCCTTCTATACATCTATCATTCTTTTAGTGACAAGCCTCCTAAATATGCCATCTCTAGCTAAACCATATGCTTTTAGCTTGATAGATTGAAAGTGAAACCATCAAGTTGGGACATACAAATTTTATCCTGCAAGCAATTTTTTGAGTTTTAAAATTGAAATTTTAAGACCCATTTGATGGACATACGATCCAAAGTGGGATACCAAACAGTAAATGAGTGTGATTGTTTTTAGTTTTGTTAAACATACAAATATTTTTGAGCATATAGCCAACTGCTACCAATTTGACCTTCAAGTTTATTGCCATCTGCTACCAATTTGATCTTCAAGTTTATTGACTGAGCTATCAATGTTCTATTTCATTTTTTAAACCCACCTGTAACCTATAGGTTATTTTCCAGGTGGCAGTGTTTACATGGCTTGCCAATTATTCAGTGAGTTGTGTGGTTCCAAGTCCAATGAGGCCTAAATGTAGCTTGCCATCTTGTTTTTCTTCCACCAAACTTGGTGAGTCTAGGAAAGTATGGGTCAAGATTTTTTTATATCATGGTTTTTTGTAGAAAGTCTAGATATCATATTTTTCTAAAGTTTCCAAGTTTGAGTCTGAGCCAAAAAATAGCACAATCACAACATCCATCACTACTACATAAAGAAGGGATATGGCCATAAATGAATTACATACTAATAAAACTCCATTTTACCCGAAATAGGTTGAGTTTGGAATCTACCTAACATAGGTTATAGCAGAAAAGGCCATGATTATTATATCTTCTGTCAAAGTTGACATAGATTTATGCCTTGGTGCATCAAAAGAGAATTTTATAACAGGTTGATTACTTCTAATAAGGATCGAGTTTGAGATAAACTATGAAGTCATCCTTATCGGTATAAGAGGACACTATCTTAGCCCCCGCCTTCACATAGTTTTAGTCTGGATTATGTGCATTACGTCCTTCAATAAGTTAATGAAATGCAATTTTTTTTAACTATATTATATGTCTAGAAGATACCAACCTTCATTATCACATACCTTTAGATAACTATGCGTGCATAATCACCAAATAGCATATTAACCATATGCTTTCAGAATAGCAAAGCAGAATGAATATTTTCTTTTATACAGGTCTATGTTTCTCTAATAAGTGATTTTTTTTTATGTAGAACAGTTTTTACTTCCTCTCCATTGTTTGTGGTGATGATTCAAAAGATAGTGTTAGGTATTTGTCCTTTTGTGAAGGCATATTCTTGGAATCTTGTGAGCCTTTTGAGAATTTTCTAATTGAGCAACCGTTAAATTGATTGCATTTAATGTAGTTTAGAAAGTTAGAAGCCTTTAATGGCGGGTAAGATATAGCTATTCAGATGGTCGTTGCAACATGAAGCATATGGAGAATGAGAGAATTAGAATGTCACTCAATACTTGGATTAAACACGGGTTAATAGGTGGAAAGGTAAGCCTTTATTGCATTTGATTGATCAATTTATTTTTATTTAATCATTTCTTTATCTTCTCCTTAATACCAGAGCCTATATTTTGTTGTCTATCTGTCTATCTTTCATGCCATACATATTTTGATTGATTGTAATGTAATATCCTAATGGTTCTCTATACCTTCCAATTGATGCATGTTTAGGATTGAGCTCAATTTCATTGTTTCCATCGACTTCATCAATTTCATTTACTAAGAATCTATTTAGCTCTCATCATTTCATAGTTCATTTCTCAAAAATGAATCTTCTAGGAAAAAGAAAACTCTATTTTACTACAAAATCATATACATGACTTCTCTTTGCCATTATTCTATTCAGTTCATATCAAAAGAAAATAAGTAATAATGTAAGTCAAACTCTTTTAATCAGGAAATATAGTGATGTAATTGAGAATATGGGAAATTTAAAAAGATATCTTACAAGAGGGAAGAAGTTAGGAATGTTACTAATACTCTATATTGAGATACTTTATGTACACTGCTTGATAAATGAGAAAGAAGCAATCCCCATGTGTGTGTACCATATGGAATTAATGACCAATTCTTAATCCATTCAACCTTTCGAGTTCTGTTTTGTGACAGAGTTAGCTGCCCACTGTTGTAAATTGTGAAATTAAAATTTGTCACCGTATTGATGTTTGGAGTTCTAATTTGTTTGAGGAGTTTTATATTTTGTCTTTTAGCTCATCAATATTTATAGTCATGAGTGGTAGTGTCATCATCTTAGAATGTAACCACTGACCAAGTTGATTCCTATCATTTGTGAAACAAGGATTGTTGGGCTCATTTGCTCATTCTTATGCAGAGTCTTGTGTATATCAATTTGACATGGTATAGTATAAATGGATGGAGCATGCTCAACCTTTAAGATTTTAGGAATGCAAAGACTGATTGAGCTATATTTTTATTACACTCATGAGACAAAAGCATGAGTAAAAGAATGCTAAGAGACAGAGCAAAGTAGAGACAAAAGCATGAGTAAAGGAATGTGACTTTCAAGCAAGCTCATAGGATAGTTAAATAAAGATCATAGTCAATGATAAGAACATAGTCCACATGACTAAGGAAAAAGCAGTGAATAGCCACCACAATGAAGAAAGGACAATCACATTTATTTGTACAAACAGCAAAATGCGAGTGGCAGTCGCAAGAGGATAATGAACAAGGTTGCAAATAATGCATTTAAAACCCTAGAATGTTTCTCTTGTAGATTTATGATCAATGAAATGTAGTCACAGAGTTTTATTTCTGACTTTTAGTGTCATCATGGAGTCTTATGAAAAGGAAGTTTAGAGATTTCAAATGCATCTCTTTGGTTGCAAATCTTACAGTCAATGAGCAGCAAATCTTCACAGTTAAAGGGAAGCAAATTTCACAGTCAATGAGAAGAAAAATGATGGGAGTTAAAAGCATCAAATAATGACAAAGAGCAGCAAGTTATATCAGAAAAATGTAGCCCCTTTTATGAATAAAAGTGCAGCTCCCTTTATGAATGAAGGACACAAAATACAGTCAAGATAGTTGCAGCAAAAAGACCTTTAAAGTTGCAGCAATAATGGTGTGAAAAGAGCAGAAAATTGATTGTTAAAAGAGTAGAAAAAAGGTTGACAAAAGGAGCTTGATTAAGGAATGAACTATGAGAGTGTTAGAAGCAGCAAATAATCAGAAAATTAGCAGCAAAAAGGTGCAGCAATTGTGGACCAAAAAGTCCAGAACATCATAGCAAAAAGGTGCAGAAAATCATTGATAATAAGAGCAGCAATATCTCATGTTAAAGAGCATCAATATCATGTTAGAAAGAGCAACAATACCTCTTGTTAGAATGAGCAGCAATAATGAGTAAGAGGACTGATTTTTCAAAAGATGACAGTCATGGACAGTCCACCATGCTAGAAAATGGTAAAAGACATTGATCAGTCATTAGACAAGGAAATGCCTAAGGACAGTCAATTAGCAACAGCAAGGGTAATGATTTTGACATTGATTGCAAAAGGAAAAGGCAGAGTTTGTAGGTCTGTGAGGATAGCCAAGGCACAAGAAATCAACAGCCATATACATTATTGCACTAGGATCTTCATGAACTGATCTTCATCTTGTGGCACAATAGCTTGTTATGCAAATAGTTGCTTATGGGAGAATTTGTTGGAAACATTTTTATCTAGTGACCTTTTATGCTCTATACATAGGATTACACCAACTAATTGTTTGATATTGGCACCAGGATAACTATGCAATTTAGAGCTTTGAGCATGGAAATTCAGCCTAGAATGGTGGCGCTTTTGAATGGGAAATTGTGTCGGTATGTATGTGTGTTTTGAATGGAATAACTATTAACTGTGGCTTCAAACCTTTAGCAGCAGCAGTCATTATATTTCTATTTTGTTTATGCTTATTGGTCTTCTTGAACTTGATGTGTAGGTTGAGGTGTCAAGAGGAAGGGGAAATCCATTTATGATTGTTGACAAAGATGAAGGCTTAGGGAAGGTTGGGCTTCTTAAGATGTATATAGTTTTTCATGAGATAATTTATGCAAATGACTTAACAAACAATAGAATATTTATTGAATGGATTGATTAAATTACATCTAAATAAGATTTCTTTGTATTCTGAATTTCTTTGGTGCTAGTTTGATGCTGCAAAGCTAAGGAAACTTAGACCAGCTTTTAAAGAAGCTGGAAGTGTGACTGCTGGCAATGCTTCAACTATTAGGTCGGTTATCTCTCTCTCTCTCACACACATGCACACACTCTCTCACTCTCTCTAATGTATTTTATCCTCTATTTTATCTACAATTTCTTATTATGTACACATACGGAATTAATCATCTTTTCAATGTCTACTTTGTAAATTTGTATGATGAGTCTTAATTTATAGGCTTGGCTGCCAGAGAGTTAATTTTATTTCCCATGCATTTCTATTCTTTACTATTGCTGGTATGGTACCCTCTGTTTTCTCAACCATTTTCTGTCATTATTTCTACTGAACATCTAATTCTTCTGAAGCACCTGGTCTATACTTCCATAGTTTTGCATGCATATCTTTCATATGGGTATCAATATCCAATTTCAAAACTTCTATCTTGTCTCAAATAGAATGCTGAACCTATTATGTGAATATCCTATGACCATTGCATTTCATGAGATCACATTTCTTTTGAGACATTCTGTCAAATGGTTCGTGTGTCTTGCCTGCACTTTCATATTATTGCATACATGTTTACCAGGGCACTTGCAACTACGTCTGACAAAATCCCTTTATCCTTTATTCTTTGATGGATGTTCATATTCTATTACAAGGCTCCCATTTTGGCAAAGGTAGGTAGGATAGTATGAAGGCCATGGAATTTGGCTTTACACTTGCCAATTGTATTTGCATAAAAGTTTCTAAAACCTTTTCAATAAATCCATTTTCATATCGACTTTGAAAGAGGAAGAAAATAAAATAAATTTTAGTTATAGATATCAATGCTAATGCAAACTTTTTATCTCAATGAGTATTCTAACGCTGATGAAAAAATGAAGGTTACTAAATGGAAAAGGGATCCTTTTTGTCAACTTCAAGATGGCTCATGCATAATAGTTTTGTATCCTAGTGCTACAACCAAAGAGTTCCAAATTGAAGATATTGTGAAGCAAACATAGGCTGAAGTTTTTGATGGGTTTGATTTCATGATTGCTAATAGATTCACTATTCCACACACTTGGAAAAAGAAAGCAACTCATTGTTACCATAGGTGAGCATAAGGTATGTAATGCATCCTATTCTATGTGAACAAAAATGGTTTTAGGTGTAGAAATGGTTGTATTCTATTTGTGAGTATCTATAGATTCATCAAATTAGCAAGATAAAGTTTACGATTGAAGGAAAAGTTGTGCTGCTTGGAATTGTCTTTAATGGGTCTCTGGGAGTAGTCACAAAAATAGGACTTGTTGCAACAGACAAGTTGCTTGGATGAAAAGAAGTAGGGTGATGGAGGACATATATATTATCCCATTTTATGACAAGCAACATAGTCTTTATTTTGGTATTCAAATGTTTCCAAATCAGCATAGTATGTAAAACCCCCTACCAATTTTTCACCAAATTTTGCACTCTTTCCCAGTGGGCATTCTGTCAAATAGTTCATATGCAAAGGAATATGTAAGTTTTCTATGTGCTGCTGCTGTGAGAGTTTATTTGGAATGTTGAAGACAATTTACTTATCACATCTTTATGCAACATTCATTTAACATAAAGATATTACATCAAATAGTTGTCATGCAAGCTATATGCTAATAGATTAAGAAATTGAAATATGACAACTTGCTGGTCTGAGATACACAGTACAGAAAATAACTTGTTTGCCTTCTAACCTTTACAAGCTGATGAAAAATTCCTAGGCGTCCACTTTCACACAATGTAGGACTTCCAATCTCAGCACTGCACTTCTTAATGTGCCTAAAAGCATCCAAATGACCTATACCAGTTAAAATACTTCTTCCTGGACCCCCACAACCTCTACAGCAGCCAATAGTTTGCTGCAGTCCTCACATCAACTCCTTGAAAGATAGCAACCAGTCTAAGCTCCTCCACTCACAGCTGCAACCTTGCAAAAGACTCACGTACCTTGCTGATATGAGTCAACCAGCAGATTGCTCTCCAAATTCTGCAATATATCTCCCAAATGGGGCATCTAGCTGACAATAATGGGGTGACCTGCTCACAAACACCATATGCCACTTCCCAAGAGGATGGCGACCAACAAAAACAAATCAAATGTGTTGAATATTGAGGTAGATTTACACGCCCATCAAGGAAACTCCAAGGAAGGTATTAAATGTCTTTGGTTCCCTCCAATCAGCGGTCAACCCCAATGCAAGATTGCCCCTTATCTATCAATTTATTTCCTCAAAATATTCAAACATAGCATCCAATGGTCTTTCTTGGAATCCTTTGCAAATACTCATAATTTGTATGTGTATAAAAACACATATAGAGTGTGCATTTCTTATGAAGTGGATAAAACTTGTAAAGTGAGTTCAGTGAGAATAACTGGATATTGTCTGTGTACTGACAATTACCACACTTAAGAGTGTTGGTTGGGATGCCATAAATTAACAACACTTCAAGTGTAATGCCATCAAGTTAAGATGTGTTTAATATAAAATGTGATTTTATATAACATAAAAATATGTGTAGCTATGTAATCAAAGCAAAGCATTATGGAGACATACATCGAAGCAACTGAAATATAGACACACTAATAATTTAGATCATAGTAGCCATGTTTGTTAGAACATGAAATATAAGAGGTCAGAAAATTGAAATGTGGTTGAGCCACAAAACATAGGGAAAGAATCAGAAAATTTGGCAGATTCCTTTCAAGTAAATATCCCAAATGCATATAGACCCTCCTTCATATTCATAGAGGCACAAATAAAATTGAAGCAGTAGTACACTCGAGGGGACTCAAATTGAACATTTAAGTGTTGTGATGAGAATTTATAGTTGAATTCCTTCTCTTATGATATTGGTGGAAGTGTTTATTTTTATATTTGGTGCAAATTATCTTGTATGACCTTTAGAACTATTAGGGAAGTTGGTTTATTTTATGGTAGGTTGAACGTATTGTATATAGTCTTCTTTAGGATATATTTTCCTTGTGGGATATTTCCATTCAACTTAGATGACCTGATTGAGGGGTATGTCTACCATCATGTTTGCCCAAGATATTCACTTGGCCTTGTCTATTGGGTTGCTTCAACAACAAATGAATGTGGTAGTCTATCTATTTAATTTTTTTGTAGGAAATTGAACACAACTCTCCACCATGAAAGCCCCAAGAATTCACGACTTTAGCTTGTTCCATTTGAAAAATTATTGTTGATAATCTTTATGGTCTTTGAGGAAGATAGTTCATTTTAATTTAAGTTTTGACTACTATGTGTGATCTTTAATGTTGTTGTGGTGGTTTGTTTATTTTATGGGGTTTAACTTTTACATTTCTATGTGCCTCATGTTGAGTAGTATCCCCTCCCATATTCTCAATATTGTTTTCCATTTTGTTATAAATTCTTGGTTCAATTCTAAAGTTTGATTATATCATGTGGAGCTTGAAACTGTAGCTATTCTTTGGTTATTGACAAGCAAGTATGTGCCAATTTGTTATTTATTCGAGTATTGTTTGGAACTACTACTCTAGGTGGCTTATTTGAATGCTTTGTTTCATTATTTGATTGTCTTCCTCTTTACCTGGTCAGTTGGAGAGCCTTCCTTCTATGGTAGCTAGAGTATGGTTTGATGATCCTAGTTTGCAACTTGAAGCAACAACTCAATTTCGGAAGCTACTATCAATTGGTAAATTTGTTTAATTTATGTTACTTAGACAATTATGAATTACTTTTCATTTCACTTACATGGCATCGGTTATGATTGATGCATGTTTCTGTTAACAGAGCGTAGTCCTCCCATTGAGGAAGTTATTGAAATGGGTGTGGTCCCACGTTTTGTAGAGTTTCTAACAAGGCGAGACTTTCTCCAACTTTAGGTTCCATTCACAGTTTTGTTTTGAACTTTTCTAGGTTAAATTTTGTTTGTTAGAGTGCACACTTTTTTATGCTAATCTTATCATTATGTCTTTTGTGCATGGGTTTTTTTGGTAAAGAAAAGGAACATAAGGCATAAAAATTTTTGAGTCTATTGAGTTTACTGGTTTTCACCATCTTTTACAAAATTTGTGACATTATTTTTCTATTTCCAAGAAAATGATTCTTTAAGTAGTTATTCATTTTTTTGGCTTTGTTGTTGCTTGTAGTTTGAGACAACATGGGCATTGACAAATATAGCGTCAGGCACATTTGATCATACTCGAGTAGTCATTGACCATGGAGTAGTACCAATTTTTGTACAACTCCTTAGTTCTCCAAGTGACGATGTTCGGGAGCAGGTTAAATTTTGAAAACTATTTTTCTCTATCATCTAAATCTATATTTATGAAAATTTGAAATTCATCGTCTCTGAAATATTGTTGTCCTGTTTTTTTGTTAGGCTATTTGGGCATTGGGTAATGTGGCTGGTTACTCCCCAAAATGCAGAGATCTAGTTCTTTCTCATGGTGCTCTCATGCCACTTCTTGCTCAATTGAATGAACATGCTAAGCTTTCAATGTTGAGAAATGCAACATGGGCTTTGTCTAACTTCTGTCGAGGGAAACTACAACCAGCGTTTGAACAAGTATATCAGTTCACCCACGTATTTCCTTATTTTAACTTGAATAATTTTTATATTAATATTTGTTTCAAGCACTTGCTGATTTTTTTTTTCCCTCAGACAAAGCTTGCTCTACTTGCGCTTGAGCAACTTATTCATTCAAATGATGAAGCAATTCTAACAGATGCTTGTTGGGATTTGTCTTATCTCTCAGATGGGAAAAATGATAAAATTCAAGCTGTGATTGAGGTTGGTGTCTGTCACAGGCTTGTTGAGCTCCTGTTGTAAGTGTAAATAGTTAGTTTGTTATGGTAGAGATAGGTGTTCTATTTCCCTTCAATGTTAAACAATATCTTGGGTAATACTTTCCTATGCTAGTTATATATTAAATTGTAAGGCACCAGATATAATGGATGGTATGACTTAGATTAATCCGTTTGGCTCCATGTTTGGATTGTTATATGTGTTTATAACATGCACAATTGCTTTGTTTTGGATATTTTGAAAAAATGCATGTATGTTTATGTTTACAGCCATCCCTCTCCATCCGTCCTTATATTAGCTCTCCGAATAGTGGGCAATATTGTAATTGGTGATGATCTGCAGACTTAGGTATAAGATTATATTGACATTTTCTTTAGATTTTCATATCAATAATTAATTGTTCTTTTTGCAAGTGTATGATGTTATCATTGTACTATTTCATTGACTTATGTTATGGTGTTTCATTTAATTTCAGTACATAATCAACAATCAAGCACTTCCTTGCCTATTAGCTCTCCTAACCCATAATCACAAGAAGAGCATCAAGAGGGAAGCTTGTTGGACCATTTCAATCATAACCACAAGAAACAAAGAACAAATTCAGGTCTTTCTATTTGTTATCTAGACTAGAGAAGCATTTTGTTGAACGGTGTGAAACTAAATTATTTTAAGGTTTGCTATTTGTTAATGTATATTTTGGTTTTCAGGTTGTGATCAATGCAAACATCATTCCTCCACTTGTTCAGCTCCTTCAAACTGCTGAGTTTGATATTAAGAAAGAAGCAACATGGGCCATATCAAATGCAACTTCTGGTGGTCCAAATGAACAAATCAAGTATGTATTATTTTAACATATAATTGCATGTATATAAATATATTATTAATGTACTGGGATTATCTGTAAAAGTAAAAATCTTAGGCTTACAATGTTAGGATGTCATTCCATAGTGCTTACAATGTTAGAATCCATAGCTTGTTTGAAAGCACCTATTTTAGGCTTTTAGCCATAGCAGCATGGTAGTCAATTGCTTGATAAAATGCTTTGGTAGATGGGGTTTGGATCAACCCTAGGATAGTAGGGTCCCACCCAACCCTTCTGATCGTATTTCTTTCCTGTTTCCTTTGATTCAAGGGTTGATGGGGTTTGTCTCAACCCTAGGATGTCTTGCTTTGAGCTTTATTAGATACCAATGTTGGAAAACTATTACTCTAGTTTTTCTATTTTCGTGCAGTTTCAAGCTCTAATACTTTTGTCTTTTATCTCTTTTCTCCTATGTTGCAAAATCACTTATTTATATTGTGTTGAGGTTTAAGAATTGAACATAGTTTTCTTATTTTTTGGATGCTTCAGTAGAGAATATAGGTTTTCCTTCCATTTAAGGATTGAAACAAGATATAATGTAGGTACAATGTGCTATATGTCTGGATCCATTCAGATGGAAAATGTCTTACCTCCTAAGAATGGTGGTGGCATGTGGCAATGGGTTTTTGGAAAGAGTGTTGCAAATATAGAATTCATTAATGTGGGATCCCAGGATGGCTTTGTTGGAGTGGCATCACCATCTCTTTCTAGAATTCTTTTGGTATGTGATCTTAACCTACCTACATCTATACTTGTTCTCCCTAGAGTAGGGAGTGCAATGCTTATTTTTTCTTAGATCTGAGTTGAATTCTATTAGCAATGAATAACCTTTAATTTCTAATTTGTGGAAACTTTTCTAGATTAACCTAGCCACTTTCAATGGAGAAATTATTTGTCAGGTAACTTTTATTTATGTTCTGACAACAAGTTGATCTTAAGTTGGATATTTTGTGGACTCAGTTTAGGTTGTTATGCTTGTTTTTTGAAACTGAATTTGTGTAATGATCACTGCAGCCAAATGCATTCATTTTCTCACTTAATGATGTGACGGTAACAACTATGGTCAATAGGAGAGTTTTTCTTGAGATATTTGGTGGTGAGGTAATCCAATGTTGATTATTCACACTCATGCATTATATGTCATGACTGATTTTCTTATATTGATTTCTTCTTAGAGATATGAACTTTCAACCTGTTGTTTTTGTATGTTACTTAACAATGCTTCTATAATGCCAAGGCATTTTGAGGCAGAATTTAGTTGGGTGTGGCCTTGCATTTATAGCTATTGGAGGAACTCTTAGGTTATGATCTCTCATTATAATAAGAGTTGGAGAATGCTTCATTATCTCTTGCTCAGTGGCTGTGATACATGCAATTGTGTTGTACAAAGTTGATTTTAATATTTTTCTTGTGAATATATTGAAAAACCCTCTGAAATTCTACTATATTAAAGGATTATATGTTTATGGTGCATACTCTATTGTCTGATGTTGTTTGTTGTTGTATATGATGCTCAGTTTAAGGAAGCAAAAATAATCTAAAATATAGGAAGAAGTCACCAGTTGATCTTTTTTTTCAATTCTTAGGCCACTTGAATGTTTGTTGTATTTTATTTTAAAGGGTTTTTTGTACTTTGTAGTATCTAGAGGTTTAGGTAAAAACTAAAAAAAATAGAGAAACTGTAACATGGTGGGCATGAAAGAGAAGATGCAGAGTTGTGATATTTTTTTTTGTTTTATGTTCTTATATGGCCATGCCAAAGTCTTATATGAGTTTTGTCTTTTGGTACAGGAATATCAATTAAGTTTACAAACAAACTGAGGGCTCAATTACTGGGAGCCAATGGTCATGACAATGGTCCTAGGGTGGATTCCTTTTAACATCTTAAGATGCTACATTGTACTAATTGTTTTTTGCTCATCCAATTTTCTAACACTCTTAGCAACTAAAGCTCTGAGCAATTTCTATCCATTTTGCATACTCTTCATAGTGGTGCACTATATTATTCTTTGTAGTTATTTTGTGTCCATTCTTAGCATAATTCTTGAAATGTCAAGTGCCTTACTATTTTATGTTCATATCATTTTATTTTTCTTTTCAATTTGTAACATGCTTTGTTTTAACCTATTGTAGATTAGAACATGCATCAAAGAAGGAACAAATAGAATATCATTGCAAGCATATGACCCTTGGTCTTTTGTTCTAGTTGTAAGAATTATGTGTTGTGGGACAGTATCATTGCAAGCTATGGAAGATCATAAAGGATAAAATGTGGTTGTTAGAAGCCCTTTGTTTCACATGGGCATAGTTGTATAATGGAGAAATGACAGTTGAAGGAATTGTTCTAGTTTTATCATAAGTCCACATGCATTTCCTCCTAGATAAACATTTAGATAGCTTTTGAATGTGCCTTATCAAATATAATTGTATCAAGTGGTAGTGTTGTTGATGTTGCACCTTTTAGTCTTATCACCATTGAATCCATTACTAAGCAAGCTCACAGTCATATTGCAGATTAGTGTTCTACCATAGTCACTGTAATGAGAAATCTCACAGAATCGTTGAAACAGGTAAAGGATATTGCCATATTGTAAAAATATAAATGTGCTTATTATTAGATCTTGGCTATATTTTCATTTTAATAACTATATTTTCATTTTAATAAACATATTCTAAAACCCTCATTGAAATCTTATTTTTAGGTTGCAGCTCGTCATATTGGAGATGTGAACACGCACTCTTTACTTTCATCCGACCATGACCAATGAGATTTCTAGATAGGAATTTTTCATCCTTCTCATTCAAATCCTTCCAATCTTCTCTCAAGGGTTATCCAGCTAGAATGGGAGGGCAAGGCTGCTCTGAATTGGACAATATATGCACCACAAATAATATAACTACATTTACTATATATTTTCATGTCTTTTCTCCCTTCAATGTTTGAAGCATTTGTACTATATCTTGGATTTTTCTTCCATGGCAATCAAAGAGTGCAGTGAATGATGTATTTCTTGGATCTTTGTTTATGTAGTTGTATGTTGTTTGCAATTCCTTTGGTTATGCAGCTATTTGTTGTTTGTATATTCTTTTTTTTCATGCAATACAATTTTTTTTTAATATCTATGATATTTGAGCTTTATATGCATAAAGTTGTTTGTTGATTTTATTTTTTTCATGTTAATCCAATACAATTTTTTTTTTGAATATCTATGATATTTGAAGTATATATGCATAAATTTGTGAGAATTAATTAAGTTAGATTTGATTTATAATTTGAATTATTGATTGACTCAAATAAATGACTAAACCATGACTAAATAAATGACTACTATGACTAAAATAAATGAATACAATGACCAAACATATGACTACAATGACTAAATATATGACTACCATTACTAAAATAATGACTAAAGTAATGACTAAATATATGACTAAAGTAATGATTAAATTAATGACTAAATATGTGACTAAATTAATGACTAAATATGTGACTAAATTAATGATTAAGTATATGACTAAATAAATAACTAAATATATGACTAAATAAATGACCAGTTAACAACAATCAATGACTAAATTAATGACTAAATATATGACTTAATAAATCACTACCATGACTAAATAAATGACCAATTAACAACAATCAATGACTAAATTAATGACTAAATCAATGACTATATCAATGACCAAATTAATAACCAAACCAATGACTAAATCAATGACTAAAATAGTTTAGTCATAAATTTGGTCGTGTTATAAATGACTGGCAATAAACTACTAATGGTCACGTGACCAAAATTAGTCATTTATATGCAATTTTTAGTAGTTTATTTAGTCATATATTGTTGTTTGTGTACCAGTGATTGATAACCAGGATGGTGTTGTATTTAGTGTAATGGACTTTGATTCTTCAAATAGATAGGATAGTTCTTGTTCACATCTTGACATATGGAAACCTCATTGGAATGTAAGTTAGAAGCTTATAATATATTGGACCAAAGCATACTAAATAGCCAACAACATATTCCAAATGACCTTCCTACACACAACTAAGCAAGTATGTGCCAAGATTATTTTACAAGAATACCCACAAGCACAACAAATGAAAAGATAATGATTGATGTCCCATTCCTTTCTCTCTAAATCATTTTGATAGACATCATCGAGAGGTCCTCGGAATGGGACATTAAGATAAATCATAAGAAAAGATTAAAGATAAATAGTCAGTGTTATCTATATCTCTTGCTAGTTTAACTTAGCTAAGTTGATGCCTAATACTGATGTCCATCGCAGGAAGGATACATCCTAGGACATGTTGATCAAGTGGTTTTTTGATGTTAGGATGATGATGAGCCTTATGATAAGTCGTTGATATAAACTTCACTGACACATTTACCTATGATCTAGACTTTAGACTTTTGACAATTAGGTTCTCACTTTGTGACTTGCGATACTTGCTTTCTATTTGTTTTACCAAAGGTTGAAGATGGTGATCGATTTATTATGGGTGAAAGGTTATTGCGGGTGAAAGCGAAATGGGATGAGTGGTTTTGGATTTTTCTAAAATATTTCAATGTTTTTGGTATTTTGAAAATGTTTTGAGGTTATTTTTGGTCTTTTTGAAAATTTATGTGAATTTTTTGGTTTTTGGTTTATTTCAGGTTGTTTAGGGCTTTTTTTCAAGAGATTTGAGGTTGTTTAGATCTTTTGAATGTTTTCCAAATGTTTAGGGGTTTTCTAATATTTTAATGTTTTTGGATTTTGAAGATATTTAGATGTTTTTGGGATTTTTTGAGAGTATTTGGATGTTTTTGGATGTTTTTGAGTTTCGACCAAGAACCTAACCTAAAAGACCTATCCTAGGGGCATCGGGAGTTGATCAAAGATAACCCTTTCCTATGTTATACACATAGAGACCACATAGTTCGACCGACTCAAATTATTGAATATGAAGATATGAACAATTGAGGAAATGTTAGTTTATTATGACAGATTCCTAAAGGACTGACCTAGGGTGTCTCGGGGGCACATCAATGATGGCCTTGCCTACGCTCAAGCTCAGAGACCTGTAGTTTGACAAGGGTATTGTTTTTGGATTTTTCAATGTTCGACCTTTTTATGGATTTTGATATGTCTTATATGTTTTGGATTTTTCCTTTACAATTTTTTGAATGTTTTTGGATTTAGCTGTACAATATTTTGATCTTTTTGGATTTTGATGAAGTTTTACAAAAAAAATTGTATTTTTTGATGAGATTCTCAATGACCTTAGGATATACAAGAACCCAATATGATCCATAACGAAGTTCCCCCAACGTGAAATAGTAGACTACCTTGATACAAGCAGAAAAAACTTACCTTTGGAATATGCCAAGTAGTACTAAAGGGGATACAATATTTCACAATATCAAGATATGATAGAGAAATAGATGGATGATGGAATAAATAGGATGGAATGATGCACATGATGGATGGTGATGCAAAGAATGATAAGCTACATAGCCAAAGAATAGATGGAGATTCTTTATTTATGCAAGGTGCATGTTTTCTAGGTTTTAACCAAGGTATTTTTCCAAAGCACCACTGAAGTGGTTTTCACTAGAGGATAATTTTTTTCTTTACTTTTTTCAATCATTTTTTCTCATTTTTTTGGATTTTGATCATTTTTTTATTTTTTTGTATTTTTAGATTTATACCCTTCAAGGCTAGGCATAAAAATTATTGAGATGCAAGTTTTTGATTGGTTCTTGCAAGGGTTCACCTTCAAGTGTTGACAATTGGTATGCTCTTAATCCATAGCTAGCTATGATGACAAAGGGACCCAACCAATTAGGCTCAAACTTTCCTTCATTGTCCTAATCTGGAAGATTCTTCTAATTCTATTTTAGGACAAGATCCCCTACCTAGAAAGACCAACATTTGATTTTTTCATTATATCTTTGTTTCAGTCTGTTTTGATATACTTGCAGGTGATTAAGGGCATCGAGACGATGCTCATCTAGGAATTCTAGCTCATTCAACCAAGATACTTTATATTCTTCATCGGTGATCAGGTTCTATAGTGACACTCGTAATGATGGGTGCTCAACCTCAATAGGAAGAATGATTTCTAATCCATAGACCAAGGAGAAATGGGTTGCACCTATTGGTGTGTGGATACTAGTTTGATAGGCCCAACAAGTTGGATTCAACTACAAATTCTAGTCACGACCAACTTTATTAACCATTTTCTTCAACATTTTCATAATGGTCTTGTTTGTAGCCTCAGCTTGACCATTTCCCTAGGGATGATATAGGTAGAGAATTGGTGTTGGATGTTGAATATTTGGCATAGATCTTTCACATCATGATTCTTAAAGGGTGTTATGTTGTTTCAAATCAAGGTTTGAGGAACACCATAATGGAAGACTAGGTAATTTAGGATAAACTTGGCAATTTGTTTCCCTATTATGTCGGTCATAGGAATGGCTTCAACCCACTTGGTAAACTACTCAGTGGTAGTTATAATAAACTTATGGTCATTACATGAGGTTAGGGTGATTTTTCCTATGAGGTCAAGTCCCCACTATGAGAAAAGCCAAGGTGTGATAATTGGTTGCAATTCCTGAGCTAGGGCATGGATCAAATCTCCATGTTGGCATTGGATAGATTTATGCACATACTGATGAGCTTCTCTTTCCATGGTTGGCCAGTAGTACCCCATCCTCATCAATTTCTTAGCTAAATCCATACCACTAGAATGGAAACCACATATGCCATCGTGTACTTTTGTTAAAGTAGTTAAGGCTTCCTCTTGGTTAAGACATCATAGTAATGTCTCTTCGATGCTTCAGGGATAAAGGGTATCACCTAGGATCACGTATCGAGATGCCTTCTTGACAAAGTTCTTTTTAAGGTTTGAGGTGATATTGGATGGAAGCGTTCCTCTACTTAGGTAGATACCATGGGGATCCAAGACCAACAATGACACATGTGAATTTAGATTCAGGGACTTCAAGATTTGGTATGGGAAGTTGTTCTACCAAGAATTCACATTGAAGGACATTGTTTGGCATGTCTAAAAATGATTCGATTGTTGCCATGACATCCATTGCTCTATTGTTTATGTGAGGAATCTGCTCAAAATTTATGTCAATGAAAAGGTCTTTGAGATTCTCTACCATCTTCTTGTCAGGGGTAAACTTGTCATCCTTAGTTTGAGATTCATCATTGACTTGGTTGATAACCAGTTGTGAGTCTCCATAGACTATCATCTCTTGTATATGCCATTGAACCACTATCTTTAAACCTGTGATTAGGGATTCATACTTAGCAATGTTGTTAGTGCATAGAAATGATAGCCTCTATGAATTTGGAATGCAATCACCTTGAGAGGTGATGAAAAGAATACCTACTTTGAATCCATGTTGGGCGAATGATCCATCAAAGTACATTTTCCACTGAGTTGTGAAAATGATAAGGAACACTGATTCATCAGGGAACTCAGATGTCTAGGGGTTCTCTGCATAGATGGGTGCCTCTGTTAGTTGGTTTGTGAGAACTTGTCCTTTGATTTCCTTGTGCTCCACAAAATCTATGTAAAATTTAGTTAAGATCATTACCCATTTGGCCATTCATCTAGTGAGAGTTACTTTAGATAACAAGTATTTTAGTGGGTCGATCTTTATAATGAGCTTGATTTGATGGGACAACATGTAATGTCTGAACTTTTGTGAATCAAAAACTACATTGCCTTTTCAATGGGTGAATATTTCATTTCATAGCCCACCAAGGTTCTTCTAATATAATAGATAGCCCTTTCCTTTCTATTTTCATCATGTTGTGCTAGAAGAGATCCTAGTGCTACTAATGTTGCTGAGATATATAGGATCAATGGTTTGTTTAGTATCAGTGGCATGAGCATGGGAGGTTTCAATAGATAATCTTTGATCTATTGGAAAGGTTCATCACATTTCTCATCCTACTTGTAAGTTATTCCTTTATGGAGAAGATGCAAAAAGGGGCGGATCTTATCTGATAGTTGTGCTATGAACCGTCTGATGGATTGCAATCTTCCTTGTAATCATCTCATCTTCTTTAGTGTTCAAGTGGTAGTTCCATGTCGAGGATGGATTTTACCTTTGGTGGATCAATTTCTATCCCTCTTTTCTTTTACTATTTTAGGATCAGAGAGTGCCACCATGTGATTTTCACTGAAGGATTTTCATGTTAGTTGCATTTCATTAATTTAGTGACTAAAGGATTCAATGGTCTCCCCATAGTATGCCCATGTGTCTAGCTCTATGTCAAAACCTTTTTTGTGATATTCTCATGGTAAGTTGTCACAAAGTCCCATGGATTCTGAGATCTCTTCATCATTTTCGAATAAATCTAGAATTGGTGGTCCTTGTTGGTCCATGGCAATGAGTTGTGGGTATACTAGGCATATTTCAATTGTTTAATTACTCAGAGTAAAGGATGCTATAGATATCATGAAGAGGGATTTGTTCTCAAATAGTTCAACAACATCAAGGAGGAATTCATATAAGGTTGTATCACATGATGGAGGTAACCAAGAGAAATCCTCAGCCCATTTAGCAGTACCTTTTCCAATAAGGGTGACCTTGCTAGTAGTATAACCTAGACCAAGATTATTTAGTCGTTTCTCAGGAATTATGGGTTCTAGTAAACCATTATCATTTTTTCCTAGCTTCTGATTCTTTTTATATCCCATTCCCTTCATTAGTTGCAAGCCTTTGTGGTCATCTTCCATGGGAAGACTGTGGATAGGTCATTCATCTTGATAGAGAAGTTTAGAGATATCCTCCTCATTGACATCTTCTCAATTTAAATCCCCCCACTTGGTGAAGGTAGTAGCTGCCATCTTGATCGTTTCAGACTCTTTGTTGGTAGATGTGGGTTTCCCCTGAGATTGAGGAGAAATAGTAAATTCTCCTAAGACAAAGGTGTTTTTCATTAGCTTGTAGTTCCCACAACCATCACCTTGGATTACAACTTTGATGTCAGGAATGTTTTGCACAATGGGTATTTCCATTGCTAAGGTAGATGCAAGGGATGTTGGGTCAACAAATGAGGCAGATGGTGTAGGTCCTTCATCATTCTTGGGTATTTGGGGTATCTTATAGAATTTGGCCTCAAGATTCTTGCAATAGTAAAAAGGCTCAAGATCTCCATGGATGGTAATTTCTCTTCCTTTGAATGGAAACTTTACACATTGATGATAGGTCGAGGCTACAACTTTTAGTGCATGGATCCATCGTCAGCCAAGTAGGATGTTGTAGGGAAGATCAAGATCTAGCACTTGACATGTAGTTTTTGTAATGAGCGGCCCCACTTGGATGGGAAGTGCAATGATACCTTGTGATACCCATTATTGCTCATCATATGATTTGATGGTGGTACTCTTTGCTTTCTCAATGGTATCATTGGAATAGCCCAGAATTTTGATCAGCTAAAGGTTACAAATGTTCAAGATAGCTCCTCCATCTACTAAGACTCTTTTGACCTTGTTTTTATGAATGATAAACTCAAGGTGTAAAGCATGGTTATGAAATGGTTGTGATGGTAGGTCTTGTTTGAAGAAGGTGAGAAGATGATTAGTGATACTCCATACAATAGCTTGAAATTGATCAGTGTCAATATCCTTGAGGATGGATAACTCAGACAAAGCTTTCTCCAATATTTCCCTATGTGCGGGTGATAGCCTTAATAACTCCAAGATTGATATATGTGTGGGGGTCTTCTTAAGTTGATCTAAGAGATTATACTTGCTAGGATTGGATGTTGGTAAAGTAGGTTGTGTTCTAGATTGAGGTGGGACTCCTTGAATGGTAATTTTACCATAGCATGTGGTGATTCCACATTCAGCACTAGATCCTTTGATGGTGACAACAAGGTGATCCCACAATAGTGGTTCACAATTTTTGGCCAAACTGGACATTGAAAATATTATTTTTAACTAAATCTTCACATTCAGGCACCTATAGCGGCTAAACCATGAGGAATTTGAAGATGATGCAAACTAGAGTCTCATCACATTTTGTCTATATATTCTAAAAAAAAAATTCAAAATTTTTGGAATCAGATTGCACTTCTTTTTCCATCTCCCATGAAAACTGGTTTTTTCAAAAAACAACATTTTTAAAAAGTGACGCACACCGTGTAACTTTTTTTCCATGAAGGATAAAATTCCAATTCTTTCAAATTTAGATTTTTAACTCAGATATCTAGTGCTTCCACTTGGTTAGATAGTTTTTTATTGAATATTTTTTCTTTAATCAAGTTTCGAAGTCAAACCAATTACAATTCAAACATAGCGCGACCATATAACATGTAACTTGTTTTGTATATATTGAAATTCAAAAAAAAAATTGTTGGGTCAAGGACTTCAATATCTAGTGCACTCATATTTTTCAATTTTTTTTTTATAATCTTCTATTTTTCCACATGTGCAAAACAAAGACCTTCATTTTGGATGAAAAACCTATGTTTAATAAAACTGAAAAAACAAATACATAATAAAACCAAAACATATGAAAATTATATTCATTGGATAGGTCGTTCTGAGGACTACCTGATTCCAGTTGGGTTTGTGAAGATTCCTCTATTTTCATCCTCAACTCGAGCTTCAAAGCATAAAAATTTAGGGTTTTTTTGTGAATAAGGTCAAAAATCAGGGAAAAGGGGG